>JAAGKR010009260.1:0-27316 GCA_011419295.1 Clarias macrocephalus | reverse complement strand
CACACCAGTCAAAAAACATTACAACACAAGTCATTTTCACTGATACAATGTTCATGTAAAGAAATGGGTTTGAAAGAGCCAAATACCGATCCACAGCAATCAGAGCAATAGTATATATTGATATTGTAAATATCCCAGCAATAAACCAATAGATGGTACAGAAAACTGACCCAAAAATCCAGCATGACTGAATAGTCCAAATTAACATTGGTGGCATTACAAAAATGCCAGCAAGAAAATCCGACACCGCCAGAGAGAGCACAAGCATGTTAGTTGGTGTATGAAGCTGCTTGAAGTGAAAAACAGAAATGATAACAAGGAGATTTCCACACACAGTAAGAAGAACCACAGCAACTGAACACACATAAAGTAGGATATAAACAGAAGATACAGATCTCTCTGGACAGGATAAATGCTCACAGCGATTAGACTGATTAAACTCTGTCAGATTCATGAATACAGCATTTTTCTAATGGAATTAGAAAGAAAACTATAAAGTTATGCTTTAATGATTCATGGTTCAACTAGCTCCTGCACTTTTATACTTAGAAATTGATCACACCTCCCCAATTTGAGTGACAGCATGATAGATATGATGTAATTCCTTGTTGAACGGAAAGGCCTTCACTAAATAACAGAATGTTTTCTGCATTTCATGTGCTTTTGGACAGATGAAATGAAGTCCATTCATATGAAATATATCAAGTACGATCATCAGTTATGATCATATATCATATGATAATATATTATATTATAATCATATATAACAATGATGAGAAAAGCAAAAAGAGACAGCAGGATAAACATGTTGACATTAAAAGATTAAATAATGCCAAATTACTCAATATCATTCATGGTATGATGATGGATGCTATTTGCCATGATAAAATGGCAAATAGTATTTTTATGTTAAGATTTTATAGAAACAGCAGTTGTTAAATGGCTCATATCAAATCATACATCAACTGTCAAGCATAACAAAGGCAGTGTTATGCATGGGCATGTATGGCTGGGAAAGGAACTGTATTGAGTGTATAAAGCTCTACATTCTGCTCAGAAGCAGTCAGATGTTGCAATGCTTATTAAACAGACAATTATAATACAGATGAAAAACTACCCAAAATGTACTGGGAAAGCAACTCAAAGAAAACAATAGTAGTTGAAAATGATAGCTTAGACTGCAGTTAACAATGCTAATGGCACTAACAAAGCTAATGATGTTTAACTTTAAACTGCCCTCTTAGGTACTCAGGTACTTTTACACCTGCACCATAGAGAGCATCCTAGTTTGGGAACAGCAGCAGCATGTCTCTCAAGCACACCTGTTGCAATTAATTAAATGCCTCAGGTGTAGTTGATTTAGAGCACATCAAATACCTTGAATTTTTAGAGATTTGTGAATGGAGTGTGAGTGGTGTTAATGGTGTCAAGAGTGTTCTCCAGAGCATTAAGAGAAGAGATCATTGCCTTATACAAATAAGGACAAGAATATAAAAAAAAGCAAAGGTTCTACATGTTCCCACAAATACATTAATCTGCCTATTTTGCAAGTTAAAGGAATAGGGACTACACTGCCAGGTAGAAAAGGAAGCTATCATCAGCATATAATCATGAAGAAACAGATGTTGAAAAACCCTCAACTGACTGCCAACGTTTCACAGAAAGATTTGGTGGCAGCAAGCACTGAAGTTTCACTCTGCACTATAAAGTGCATTGTCATGGGGTGGCGCGAAGCGAGATGGATCCAAACAAGGAAAAATGATGTCAGGCATGAAAGGGGGCATGGTCAAGGTGTGGATGCAAGGGTCAGAAACCAAAAAAATCAGTCAGCAAAAAGTCAGAGCATAAACGGACAGCAGGAGTCCATAGCCCTCCCAGTCCACCAGGAATTGAATGCCTCTGTTTCAGTGGCGAGCTTTCAGGAGTCGGTGGATGGTGTAGACTTCACGACCATCAATGATGCAGGTAGGAGATAGAGGGTGGATGGAGGGACTTAATGGGCATGAGGCGAGATGGTGTAACAGGGATACGTGAAACATGGGGTTGACTCACTGTATAGTAGAGGAGAGCAGGAGCTTGAAGACGCATTGCTTGACAATCTTGGTGATGGTAAAGAGTCCAATTTATCAGGGAGAGAGTTTACGAGAGACGTGCTTTAAGGGAAAAATTTGAGATGGAGAGCATGATTCTCTGCCCCACTCTGTCACTTAAAATACGTAAGATAGCTGACATAAAATAGCGTCTTCCTTGCTTGCAGTTAGGTCTTTTTGCAGCATCACTTGAAGGCTTGGGCGGATGGGATGCTAACCTCCTCTTCCTGGGATGGGAACAGGGATGGGTAAAACCCTAGGCAGCACTGGAAGGGCGACAGATGATGAGACCTGGGAGTTGTGGGTGTACTCTACCCAGGGTACGAGCTTGCTCCATGAAGTAATGTCCCGGGAGGTCATGCAGGATTGTGTTATTGGTGTGGATGTTATAAATTGTCTCGAGAGAGCATCTTGCTTAAAGTTCTAAGACCCTGGGCAATAGGAGAGGGTGAAATTAAATCTGCTAAAAAACAGGAACCATTGAGCCTGGCAAGTCTCTTGGCACTCTATAGGTATTCAAGGTTCTTATGATCGGTCCAAATCAGGAAGGAAACCTCGGTCCCCTCTAACCAGAGTCTCCATTCCTCCAGAGCTAACTTGATGGCCAGGAGCTCGTGATCGCTTATGCCATATTTCCTTTCAGTGAGCGTTAGGCTGTGTGAGAAGAAGGAAAAGGGGTGCTGCGTGTTATCGTGTAAAACTCTCTGGGACAGGATGCCCCCTACCCCCATGCTGGAGGCTTTGATCTCCACAACGAACTGACATGACAGGTCCAGGATGGTTAGGATTGGGGCAGACGTGATTCGTCTCTTGAGTTCAGTAAAGACCTTCTCAGCCTCCAGGTCCCAGTACAAGTGGTTCTTCGAAGAGGTGAGAGTCGTTAAGGGGCAGCTATAGAGCTATAACCCAAGATGAAGTGGCAGCAAAAGTTGGCAAATTCCAGGAATTTCCTGTCGTGAGCTGGGAGTAGGCTAGCTTGCAATGGCTTGGAGTGGGCTCCATCTTGATGCCTTTGGGGCCAATCCTGAGTCTGATTCTGAGTCGACTAGTGCCTGCACCATGTGGGTGCACTGTTCATGGATGAGGAAGACACGGAGCAGGCAGCATTGGTCTCGGAGCCTTCTTTGAGCCACACTCTCTAGTGTTCCTAGCTGAACTAGAGGGCACCTCCTTTTTCTGGACAGTCTTTAAGTCGGTGACCTGATTTCCCGTAGTAAAAACAGGCCTCTTCCATCTTCCATCCTAAGCAGAAAGTATGAGGCATATGCAGAAAAGTGAACCCTGCCTGCAATGAGGCATGGTGGCTTGGGATACTCTTGGGTTGCCTTGCTTCCTGTGGAACTGAAAACCTGCACAGTGTTGAGGAAAGATGACTTCATTCATTCATATAGAAGTTTATGAATATCCTTGAAGAAAATGTCATGCCATCTGTAAGGAAGCTGAAATGTTGGCTTCTAATTTGTGACAATTTGTGCAGTTTTATAGCTAAATTAGCTTCTTAGTTAAGCTTCTTAGTTTTACCAAACATCCTGTAAATTCTGAATAATGCTTTTTAACATAATGTGCTCCTGGACATTAAGTGGCATGATATTTTGCTGGAATACTAATGTTTGGAATTCAGAAATGTTTTTCATAAGAGAAACAGATAGCTAGATAGACAGACAGACAGATATAACTAGTCTTGCTTCTTTATTACTTTATGAAGCAATACTTTTACTTTATAGTGTGTGCTTGTTCTTTCAATGATTTAATTATCGAGAAAAATTAATTCATACCATCTTTTATCACATTGTAATATTTTATTTATTTGTATTCTATGTCTATTCTACAAAAAGACTCTTAGATAGTACAATATGTTTTGCCTCAAAACAAGTGAACAAGACATTTTAAGAAAGAACATTGATTAGTGCAGAGTCTGTTTGGAATATTTGCAATGTTACAATTAATTTTATGCACTTCCTGAACCATGGGTAAAATAGAGCATATATAAGTGGATTAATGGTGGAATTAAGGCAAAACAAGATTGAAACAGTCTGAAAGGTGTTTGTCTGTAGCTCAATAACATTGCCTAAAAAACTGTAAATAAAATAGGGAAGTAAACATGTTATAAACACAGACACTAAAATGCCGAGAACTTTTGCTGCTTTTCTCTGAGATTTCATCATGCGTGAGGTGATTTTCTGTGTTTTAGGCCGTGTGTGATTATTAAGCTCTCTGATGGCAGTTGCATGTTTCTTTGCAATCACAAAAACTTGAGTATATAATATGATTATGACAGAAAGTGGAAATATAAATGAATATACAAAATCAATTACAGTCCAAACCTCATTTAGGGAAATAAAACACTCACCAGGACACATTACTAAACTTTTAAAGTTTCCTATATTAAAATATATAGTTGCTATGGTATAGCCCACCACTACACACCAGTCAAAAAACATTACAACACAGGTAATTTTCACAGATACAATGTTCATGTAGAGAAATGGGTTTGAGAGAGCCAAAAACCGATCTACAGCAATTAGAGCAATAGTATAAATTGATATTGTAAATATACTACCAGTAAACCAGTAGATGCTGCAAAAATCTCTCCCAAAAATCCAGCATGACTCAATGGTCCAGATTAACATAGGCGGCATTACAAACATTCCAGAAGGAAAATCGGACACAGCCAGAGAGAGCACGAGCATGTTAGTTGGTGTGTGAAGTTGCTTGAAGTGAAAAACAGAGATGATGATGGGCAGATTTCCACACACTGTTAGCAGAACCACAGCAGCTGAACACACGTACAGTAAGATATAAACTGCAGGAGATACAGATCTCTCTGGACAGGAGAAATGCTCACAGGGATCAGACTGATTAAACTCTGTCAGGTTCATGAATACAGCATTTTTCTACTGTTTAAAGTAAAAATATAACTATATAAGGCTATAATTAAATAAGGCATGGCTCAGCCAGCTCTTGGCCTTTTATACTTTAGAAAATGATCACGCCTTCCTAATTTGAAAGACAGCATGCAAGAAATGATGTAATTCCATATTGAAAGCCTTGCTGTAAGGATGACTATAGATCCAAAAGGCTCTTGTCCGCTAGAACCCTATTTTCGTGGTCTCTCTATGACTGACGTGTTAATGACTGGTTCTTTTTACGTTCAGAAAACAGCACCACTTTAAATTTCTTCTCTTTGCTGAGAATAAATAGAGATCTTTAGACATCATACCTGAGGATATGTGTGTGTTTGTCTGTCCCGGTTGATCGGGACCAGACCGGTAAGTGTATTAAATGCAGCCGGACACAATAAGCAATAACTCTTATTTCAGCTTAAAACTTATTTTGGACACTGGTCCAAACAATTGAATTCTATGTGGCCTGCAGGAAGCATCTCAATTCAATTCAATTCAATTTTATTTGTATAGCGCTTTTAACAATTGTCACTGTCGCAAAGCAGCTTAACACAATTATTGTTTAAAGAATTATTTACACAATAAGAATTAATGAAGTTTGTACTCGTACTGGTTAATCATAAGCTTTGAGTTGTTCTACTTGAGCCTTTTTTACATGTTCAAGACCTATAAGGAGGACCCGCCCGGTAACCATAAAAAGAACTTAAAATGCTCTGTCATTTTGGTCATATATAAAAGTGTAGTACATGATTTAAATCTGCAAAGGGTCGACTTTAATCGATGTATACTCGCTATATGAAGAAAACATTGTGCTTTTGTAAAATAAAGAAAATAAACAGGCCGCGCTTTCAGCCGTCTCAGTCTCCGTGAATATCTTTCTGAAACCGTCACTAAAATTAACTGAACCTCCGCGAATACTTCACACACCGATATGAGAAATATATCTATATAAAGAAAAAAATGGTACACTTTTAAATAAAGCAAGTAAAAAAAAATTATGTTCTTATTTTATGTAATCTGTATGAATCCGAGGAGAGACACAGTCTTTCCGTCGAACTTGATTATCTGATAATGACCGGAGGCAGGACACGCCCACAGGACACGCCCACATGATATTCACAGGGAAAACAGATGTAGAAGCACGCGACATACAAGACCACGCCCCCTGCACGCGCGTACACAAACCAGACACACACACACACACACAGATTCAGTGAGTTTCCTGCACGTGTGGAAGATGTCACGCGCTGTACAGGTTTCTGAAGCTCTACAGAATGTTCTGGATGGTGGGAGGAGTTTATCTTTTCTTCAGAACAACACTGAAACTCCGACAGAGAACGGGTGTGTTTTAAAGAGTTATTTGCTCCACCGGAGAAGGGGAGAATCCAGCAAGCTGCTACCATGGGTGAGTTATTAAGTCTCATATAATCCTTATTCTCATCATATTAAACTCATATTATTTTATTTTTACATACATAGTTTAGGAAAACACCGCTATTCGGGCTACCATACTGCCTTATGTAGCTTAGGACAAACCTGCTGCTCCCGGTGGCTAAAGCTAATGCCTGATGTGATGGTTGTCAGTATCAGCTGTGGTGTAAATATTCCCATTTATTGTACACAGTTTTGGATACATTTAGCTTACGGTGGCTATTTGGTTCAGTTTTTGGTTAGCTTATGACACTGCTATCTATGATGTTATTTAGCACAAACACTTTAGCTCCTGGTGGCTAAAATACTTCCTCATGTAGCTTATTGATATTCAGATAGAAGAATAACCACACCCCCCCCCCCCCGCTTTTTTATTTGTTGTATGACATTACAAAAGCTTGTGTTGTATTTATGGATGGTCATTAGCGATTGATGATGCTAATGTTATACAGTAGTTTATTTTATTGTGTTACATGTTGTATTTTTCTTTTTTTTATAAACAGTTGTGACAGTGAAAATGATCAGCCACCTGTTTGATAGAAAGCAAAGGCTCTGGATTCTGGAAGGAAGGGTTTTGTTTTTTTTTGGTCATTTTAAACTGGATGGACACACAATAAGCATCTGTCTGTACCTGTGACTGTGTACAACCAGCACATGGACTGACCTCGGGTTACAGAAGTGTTGCTCCAGCTAGTAACAGGGTCTGTGTGCAGAGTAAAGCAGTGTGTGGTAAGAAGCAAAAAACACCATAGAAACGCCAGGTATGTAATGTTCACTTATCTTTTCAGTTAAACAGGAACTGCTTTTTGAAAGTGGCACAAAGATGTATGACTGTGGTGTTAGAGTGGACTAAACATCTTTTTTTTATTTTGCACGGCCATATTTATGCCATAAATTTAGCTTCTGTGTATAAGATGATCTTTGTCTGTCCGTCTCCATTCAATCCTGGACATTTTCTTTGCACTATGTAAGTGAGTAGGTTATGTGTAGGGTGTAAGAGTGAGTTATTCTGCCGGGCAGTTAACTATATTCTAAATAAACTACAAACAAAAAATATGTTTTGTCCTGAAATTATTTTCTTTTAGCGTTTCCCTGTGTCACATTCCTGACTGAAAGCCTCATTATGCAAATCATTATTCGGGTCTTTGTCTTCTCTGGTGTGAAGTAGAGCATTGTTCATGATCATTCACACCTCCTCGCATACAGCCTTTCCAAAACAAAAAGTGTCTTAGAAAATGTGAATGAACATATTATTTTATGTGAATGAGTGATCAAGATGATTAGCACATCATTTTGAAGTAAAATATCTAGACTATAATATCCAGGTAACAACAAAAAAAATTAAACAAATGTTCTGATTGTGTTTTGTGAACTTATTTCAGTGATATTTCTTTTTGTTGTTTTCAATAATCACCCATAACTGTTATTTTCTCCAAAATACAAACTTGTACATACATACTGCTCACATATTACTGTAGCCCAGTTTGTGCTGAATACAGTGTCGTTAGCCTTTAGACATTTATATGTTTATAAGTAACTGAAAAATATACAAATGTCAGGACATGTCAGAACTTATTCAGGACCCCAAAACACCCTCAGACTCCTAAGGGTTGAGCTCTTAAAACCATTGAGGGAGGTTGATCCTGTTTCTATGGCAATGACTGGGTGAGATCATTGACATAAGTAGCAGCATTATTTTAGCCTGCGTGTAATGCTGAATGGCAACTTTGCCTAACAGCAAAAAGATGATCCCCATTTTTAATGTGGTAAATCTAAAATACCAGTGAAGGATAGCATTAATCAGAGAAGCAGCCAAAAGACCATGGAGGAGCTGCAGAGATACATTGCTTAGGTGGGAGGATATGTGCACAGGAAAACTATTAGTTGTGCAAATCCAGCCTTCATGGAAGCATGGCAAAAATAAGGCCATTGTTGAAATAAATTTATAAAAAATAAAGCAGATGCTATGGGAGTGCTTTAGAAGGAGAAGTGCTGTGGCATTTTAGACACAATGGTTGACGACAGATACCCATCTTGGTAAGACAGAATAACTTTATTTCCATTTATGTCAAAGAAACTCTAGTATTATTTGTTACTTTTGCTGTTTTTTTTTTTTTAGGATTTATATTGCCATTGAAAATATTTTACTGTTTTTAGTGCTAGCCATCACACAAGGTCAAGAATAAGAATTCTTATACCTTAAGAATAAAAAATTACCTTAAACAAGTGTAGATTGAACTTAGATAATAAGATTGACCTTAAAAGATTTTTTTTAAGTTTATCTCAGAATGAATAAAATAACTATAATGCATTTAAAACAATAAAGGAGACACACAGCTTAAACTGTGTAAACTTCAGAGTGAATGCTTGGCACAAATAGTTTTAAACCATTACAAAGCGTTACTAACACAGATAAACATAGATTGTCCTCCTGCTGGGCAACTGTATTAGCCAGGGCACATCACGGAAAATTTTAAAAAGGTCATCATGACTGACGACAGCCAGGTAATTTTTGCTGTAAATTACCTCAAATTATATACAGTACATGAATAGGTATTCAGGAAAGGGCATTGACAAAAGGCAGAATTTAGAGTTTTAGAGTTGAAGGTTTATTTACAGTGTGTATAAAACAATTTGTAAGATTTTGTACTGGGGCCCCCAGTGCTGTGTCCTCAGTCCCCTGCTGTTCACACTGCTGACCCATGACTGTGTAGCGAGACACAGTTCCCTCCTACATCCTCAAGTTTTCTAATGACACGACAAGTAGAAAAACATTAATGATGCTAAAATCACATACCGTATATAAGCCTGTAGCCTCACACAGATTGAAGTAACATATGATTCTATTCAATTTCATTTGCAGCAATGATTTACAAGCATTCTAACTGTTTTGCTAAAGAATAATAATAAATAGTAAACTAAAATAGTAAACACTCTCTCACTCACTCACTGATCGTCTATTCATCCCGTATTTAGGGATGGAGCCTATCCCAGGAGACTTAAGACACGAAAAGGGTACACACTGGATAGGGTGCCAATCCATCACATCACATACACAGTCATACACTTACTCACACACTCCGCTGTGAGACAATGAACATTGTTAAAAGCGCTATATAAATAAATTGAATTGAACACTACGAGCAATCTGGGAACATCAATTAGCCTAACCTTCATGTACACAGTGTTTCGTTCATTTTTTCACACGCTCAAGTTCACAGAAACCAGTACAGAATAGCGCACCCTGTTAGCTTTCATTATTTTACAAAATCATAATATTTTGTCGTCACACCTGTAATGCAGTAAGCCTGCACTACTATTCAGTTTTGACACTTGGCATAAATAATTAAACATAAGCATTTTTTTAGGTTTATGTTCGAGCAAGTGGAAATTTAAAGTTCCATGTTTCAGATGATTATACATATTTCAGGTGAGTCAAAATATTACCAATGATTATCAATTATTCCCCGGTAAACTAATGTTGGGAACTTTTTCCCCTTTGTTGAATCAGAGACCAGGAGACGTTGGGATATCTTTCCAACAGAAGTTACTCTTTATTGAGAAACTCACCGTGCGTCGCTGTAGTTATCCAAGTCTAATATTATAACTCCGCTCTGGAGAGTTTATACTTTACAAGGGGGATACAAAGAGGTGGAGACAATCTAAACAAAGCATAGTGTAGTACAGGAATCAGCCTGGTACCGGAAGTTCCCCAGCCCTGATCTCATCAGCACAAAACTTCCTTTCAAATGCATAGGTGCTAATCTCATCAGCCTGACCGTATCACCCAGACCTTCACATTATCATAGAGACAAAGGCACAGCCTGGCCTTGAGATTAGCATTCACATTTACCTTGGGACCGACCCAGTGGTCAGGAAGTACATGAAGACAAAAGGTTAATGTCTCAGACACCTGGGCTACCAGACTTGATGTCCTTAGAATGTCATAATCTTTACTTCAAAATGTAAAATATAAAATCTTTTCAGTTTAAATATTATTTTGTTGGAACCTAGATTTAACATCTTATAAATTTGTAATCCTACACTATGATAGATTAAAGATGTCTTGAAACATAATGCAACAACTAGTTTTATTTATACATTTTTTAAATCGCATAAAAAATCATGGGTTTTGTTTAAAGTGATTAAAATTGACTTGAAAGTTTCTGATAAATTGCAAACTGTAATAAAACAGTATTAAACACAAATGTATTGTCATGTTCTCTGCACAAGGAGGCGGACACAAATGCAGGGTGAACAATGAATATTTTATTTGATGTAAATAATGTACAAACAAACAAAAAAACAAACAAGACCATAAAGAAAGAACGTAAAAGATGAATTCCCTGGCTGGGACTGCAGGCGGCCGTGCAGGGTCAAAAACTAAAGGGAAATAAACAAACCAAAAGATAACTAACAGAAAGAGACTGAGAACTTCTGTAAATAACACACTTGAGTGCACAAGTCTACAGCAAACACAATTATTACACACTTGCTACACTTCTCGACCACGCCCCCATGTTACAGTCATTATCCGCGCCTGGATTCACCCCGTTCTGCTGCGTGCGTGACAGATTATGACAGAAAGTGGAAATAAAAATGAATACACAAGATCAATGACAGACCAAACTTCATTCAGATAGAGAAAACACACTCCAGCACACATTACAGAACCAGAGCAGTTTCCATTGAAATAAGGGACTGCTATGCTGTAGCCCACCACTACACACCAATTTAAAATATTTACAACACGAGTGATTCTTATAAAAACAATGTTAATGTATAGGAAGGGCTTTCACAGAAACAAATAGCGATCTACAGCAATCTGTACAACAGTAAAGGTTGATATTGTGAAGGTAAAACTAACCAACAAGTAAATAGTGCAAAAAAAAATTCCAAAAATCCAGCATGACTCAATAGTCCAGATTAACATGGGTGGCATAACAAAAATGCCAACAATGAGATCCGACACAGCCAGAGAGAGCACAAGCAGCTTAGTTGGTGTGTGAAGCTGCTTGAAGTGAAAAACAGAGATGATGACGAGCATATTTCCAAATATTGTTACAGAACCACAGCAGCTGAAAACATATACAGTAAGATATAAACTGCAGGAGATACAGATCTCTCTGGACACGAGAAATGTGCACAGCGATCAGACTGATTAAACCCGGTCACGTTCATAAACTCTCTAATTCTTTTCTAATTCCTCTAACTTTTAAAGCAAAATAATACATGTAAAAAATATAATAAATGTCTCAATCAGCTCAGTTATTATATATTTTTAAAATTGAACACACCTCCCTAATTTGATTGACAGCATGATAGATATGATGCAATGTCTTGTTTAAAGGAAAAGGCCTACACTAAATAGTAGTTCATGCTTTTGACTGGACACATGTGTCTTAAAGGATGCTATTGTTTCTGTAAAGTTAAGTGAATATTGTTTTGCATGGATTCATATCAAACCAAATACATTAATGTATGCTACCTTTAGTGAGCATCAAACAAGTATAGAGCTATCAGTTATTATCATTATGCATTGTTATATACAGAACTATTCAGTATTTTAAACCACATACCTTAAAACTTAATTAATTAATATCATTAAAGAATAATATTTACACTATAAAGTAAACAATATATTACATGACAGACCAGCTCTTACATGGACATTCAACCTGCAACAAACCCAGATAAGCCTCTCAAAGCACTTTATGATATAGGTAAGGACACGTGCAAACTGGTCTGCAAATCCTCTATACACTATACTAAATATCATCTGTTCACGCGCCCTTCATTTGGTTGACTTTATGATGGCGCCGGTGAGGTCGGCTGCCGTCGCGACTGCTCCGAACTCTTCTAATTTTTTGGTCTTTTATGTTAATTTTCAGCAACTTTAAACCGGCAAATTCATCACCATTGAGTGCATTAGGTTTGATAGAGAGACTCCTATTTCTATTGGTCTACAGTGTACTCACAATTCTAAGTTTTTAACTTCGGATCCGAGCTGGCCGAGTGAGATCTTGAGGGAGAACAAAGGACGCGACCCGAAGCGGCGGCCCCGAGAGAAACGAGCCGGGAACAGGCTGAGAGACCGTGCACACCGCACACCTCTGCCTAGTATCCTGCTCGCCAATGTCCAGTCACTGGCGAACAAGCTCGATGACTTCAGGGCAAGTGTAAAGTTCCAGAGAGATACTCGGGACTGCAATCTCCTCTGCTTCACCGAGACATGGCTGAACCCAACAGTGCCAGACCACGCCATCCAGCCAGCCGAGTTCTTCTCGGTTCACTGCATGAACAGGACACGGGACTCGGGGAAGTCAAGGGGAGGCGGCTTGTGTTTAATGGTGAACAGCAGCTGGTGAACAGCAGCTGGTGAATCAGCGCGATCGTTGTTCCTCTCGCACTCTCCTGCACACCAAACCTGGAACTATTGACCATCAAATGGCATACTTTTTATCTTCCTCAGGAGTTTATATTGGTCATAATCAGCATTGTTTATATACCACCAAAAGCAAACACAGACACTGCCTTATGTGAGCTTCATGAGGCACTCGCGCAGCATCACACACAACATGCGAGTATGAGCAGTTCCGGTTCAGAGGGAGGTCGCACGCTGGATGGACCACTCAGTGGCTGAGCTACAAGATTCACTCGATGGCGCAGACTGGGACATGTTCCGAAACAGCACCGATGACGTCAACGTGTTTACAGAAGCGGTTGTGAGTTTCATTGGGAAACTAACAGATGATACCGTACAAAAAACAACCATCAGAACGTTTCCCAATCAGAAGCCATGGGTGGATAAAACCATCAGCGACGCTCTGAGATCTCGCTCCGCTGCCTTCAACGTAGGACTTGTGTCGGGAAACATAAACTTGTACAAGGCTTCATCATATAACGTCCGGAAGGCGGTGAAAGAAGAGAAACAGTGTTATGGGAGGAAACTAGAGTCACAGCTCCAACAGAGTGACTCTAGGAGCCTGTGGCAGGGACTGAGAACAATAACAGACTACAAAGCACCAACATCCGGTATGACGAACGTGGACACAACTCTGACAAGCTGAACACATTCTATGCTTGCTTCGAGGCTGCAGCTAAAGATGCTAGCAATGCTAACGCCTGCAGACAGGAAGACACTGCCAGCACCTGAAACGCGTTGATCATCTCCGAGCATGATGTGAGGAGAGCCTTCAGGAGAGTGAACACCATAAAAGCAGCAGGACCAGGCGGCATCTCAGGTAGAGTTCTCAGAGCCTGCCCAGACCAGCTAGCACCTGTGTTCACAGAGATATTCAACATCGCTTTATCTCAGTCGGTGATCCCTACATGCTTTAAGGAGTCCATCACATCAGTGGTGATGAAGTGCTTTGAATGGCTGGTCGGAGTCTTCATCATTTCTTCACTACCAGACACACTGGACCCACTGCAATTTGCATACCCCTCGAACCGCTCTACAGATGAAGCTATCTCTCACTCACCTGGACACTAGAAGGGGGAATTATGTTAAAATGGTCTTTATTGACTACAGCTCAGCATTTAATACCATAATTCTCTCCACACTCACCACCAAGCTGGAGCACCTGGGACTCGTCTCTGTGTCAGTGGATCTTCCTAACTTCCTAACTGGCAGACCACAGGCAGTAAGGATGGGTGGCCATGTCTCAGCCTCCCTCAGTCTCAGCACTGGAGCTCAACCTGGTTCGGGAACAGCACCATGCAGGACAGGCGAGCCCTACAGAGGGTGGTTCGATCAGCTGAACGCATCATCTGTACCAAGCTCCCTGACCTTCAGACGATCTACATCACCACATAGAACACTCACACGCTTGCACATTTTGCATACCTCAGGACTGCGAACTTTTACTTTTTACCAGGATGCACAATTTGTTTAAACATTTGCACACTTGCATATTTTGCACACTGTGAACTTGAACTGCATCCTACATTACTGGAATGCACAACATTACATTTATATTATATTTCATTTACTATATACTGTATATTTAAAATTTTTATTAGATATTCCTTAACTTCTTATATTTATCTTATTCTAATATTTAATTTTCATTTTTATTCTTATTCTTATTGCTGTATATTATGTAAATAAGTGTTTATTTTTAAATCTCATTTCTTTTTTTGTTGTAATGTTGTAGGTCAACAGCAGTCGTATTAGCATTTTGTGAATGACTGTGTATGTGACGAATAAAATTAGAATTTTAAGTATATTGGATCACACAAAATCATTAGTAAAGTCAATGAGGTAACATATACGCTAGAGCTTCCTCGTCACTGCACCATTGTTCGATGAGTCCTGTCTGAAACTCGTAATTGCTGGTCCCTTGCCCATGGACAATCCACCCAACTCACCACCTGAACCAATGGTCATTAATTGTCAACCAGTATACTAGATCAAAAACATTATACATTTAAGAAGAAGGTAAGGTAAGCTTGAATACTAAATTGAATGGGAAGAATATAGACCTGAATCTATGAATTTTGTTCCTGCACGCAATGAGGGGGGGCAATGGTATATACCGCCTTTTGAGCTTTAATGGTATATATATGTACTGTCAATGGTCTATACTGCCTAAATGGGTAGCAATCCTTAAGTGGCATCAGCTACTCATCAGTGGTGACATTAGCCCCAGGGTTGTAAAAATAGGGGATGGCGTTGCACCCACTTGTTCCACATTGTCCTAATGACAGCTAGATTGCCTCTCTGCAAACAAGCTGGACTGTTATATCAGTTAAATAAACTGACATTGACATTGTTGCACAGAAAAGTTTTTAGGTCAGGGGGGAATCCATAGAATCCACCAAGGGATGCAGAAACTGGCCAAGAACTTTTCAGAATAATTTTCTTTAAAGTCATTCAGACTGTGAATTTTTAGAAATATGATTACATTCTGAAATGTCCTTCTTTACCTCAGCATCAAAAGCTTCTCTCTCTTTCAAAATCAAATGAAATACCCTCTGAGCAGAGAAGCTTTTGGCCATCTTGATCAGTTGTAATAAGAATATATATGGTGGATGGCCTCTAATTCTGGGATTGAGTATGAGCAAATAAAGATTGGTTCCCACAAGATACAGAGTAAAATGTGTGGGAATGTGATAGCAGACAGGTGTCAGTACCTAAAGTTTGCCCACAATGTGCAGAACGACATTGTTACAACACAAAGCTCACACTATCACAGTTCCTTCTAAATGGCAACATCCATAGACACACATACTAACAGACAGAAGGAGAACAGAGTGAAGCACAAAGAACCTACAACTTTAATACTCCATTCTGTATGTAATTTAAATGTGTAGGGAACAGGCTGGATGTACAGGGTGATTGAGAAAGAGAGAAAGAGAGACCATTATTTTTTTTTTATTTGTAGTATTAGACATTTCCTTTACATATGTTTAACAAATATCTTATTGCAATATTTTGTTGATTTCTATTCCATAAATGTTAAAAAATTCCCTTTGTTAGTACATTATGATTTTAAGAAAGAACACTGATTAATGCAGAGTCTGTTTGGAATATTTTCAGTGTTACAATTAATTTTATGCATCTCCTAAACCATGGGTAAAATAGAGCATAAATAACAGGATTAATGGTGGAATTAAGACAAAACAAGATGGAAAGTTTCTGAAAGGTTTCTGTCTGTAGTTTAATGAAATTGCTTAAAAAACTGTAAAGAAAATATGGGAGTAAACAGATTACAAATACAAACACTAAAATGCCAAGGACTTTAGCTGCCTTTCTTTCAGATTTCATTGAGTATGAAGTGATTTTCTGTGTTTTAGGCCGTGTGTGATTATTAAGCTCTCTGATAGCAGTGGCATGTTTCTTAGCAATCACAAAAACTCGAGTATACAATATGATTATGACAGAAAGTGGAAATATAAATGAAAATATAAGATCAATTACAGTCCAGATTTCATTCAGTGGGAGAAAACACTCTCCAGGACACATTACTGAATTTTGGTTATTTCCGTTAAGATAAAGAACTGTTAGGCTAAAGGCCATCACTACACACCAATCGAAAACAATTACAACACGAGTGTTTTTTACAGAGACAAAGTTCATATAGAGAAAGGGGTTTGAGAGAGCCAAATATCGATCCACAGCAATATGTGCAACAGTATAGATTGATATCGTAAGGAAACAACTAATCAGCCAGTATATGAGGCAAAAAACTTTCCCAAAAATCCAGCATGACTCAATAGTCCAGATTAACATGGGTGGCATTACAAAAATTCCAGAAAGGAAATCTGACACAGCCAGAGAGAGCACGAGCATGTTAGTAGGTGTGTGAAGCTGCTGAAAGTGAAAAACAGAGATGATGATGAGCAGATTTCCACACATTGTTAGCAGAACCACAGCAGCTGAACACACATATAGTAGGATATAAACTGCAGGAGATACAGATCTCTCTGGACAGGAGAAATGCTCACAGCGATCAGACTGATTAAACTCTGTCAGGGTCATAAACACAGGTAATTTTTTTTAAAGGTTTAAAGAAAAACAATAACTTTAAATAAGTTATAATGAAATGACTCATGGCTCAATCGACTCTGGTGTTTTTATACTTTAGAAACTGATCACACCTTCCTACTTTGAGCATGATAGATATATGATGCAATACCTTGTTGAAGTAAAAGGCCTAAAGTAAATATCAGCAGAATGTTTTTCACATCTCATTTTTTTTGACTGCACTAGTGGGACTCTTAGGATGACCTTTGCTTTCTGTCAACTTAATTGCAGACAGAAATTTACAGAAAATTAATTGTGCATCCATTCATATGAAATTTAATACATCAATGCATGAAAGATTAAGCAGACCTGAAATGCAGTGCCAAATTTATCAATAGCAATAATTATGTTCATAAGAAAATGGTCAAGTGAAAACATTTTGTCCAACTGTAAACATTACAAGAGTCATTGGGCGATGCTAAAAAAAAAGATGTATTAATTGTCAAACATAAAAACGTTTGTTAGGTTTTTTTTTTTTTTTTTTTTTTTTTCCAGCCATGGGTCATGTTAAATTAACGCTATATAACTAACATTTGCAATACTTTTGGATACAAAACAAAAGAAGTACCAAAAACCAACCATACCATTCTGTGCTATATACAATATGGTACATACTAATGGAATATACAGACCATTACATACAGATAATTGAATTTGCATTTAAAAACTGTTTGTCATTTCTAAACTTCAGACTGTAGATATTGTTTGTAAAAATGCATTTTTTAATTAAACCTTGGAAAAATATCTACACAAATTCAGTAAAGACTACATGAAATTCACAAAATGTATAAATCAAAAAGGTTCTTCTGTATACATTTATTAATATTGAGACTCTGATAACAAATGGGTGTTAGAAGCCATAGCAGGGACAACATTAATCTGCTGTGGACAAATGTAAAAAAGTTAATTTGCCTCATATTAACCATGCTAATGCTTCCTAGGCCTCCAGCTAGGTTGTGTAAGATTTACAGTGTTTACCAAACACCATAATTGAGGTTACTTATCTATAACCCCATCACTCTCTTTCTCTGTTTCTCACTCTACTATCTATTGGTGTGTCGATTTTAGATCATGGATGAACTGCATTGGATTGTCGACTCTCACATCATACCCGAAGACCCGCTGGTGGACTTTTTATGAAAAGGCACAGTTTTATGAAGTTTATTTTAAAAAAGGTAATGAAATTTAAGTTCGATTTAATTTTATTTTATTTATATAGTGCTTTGAATAATTGTCATTATCACAAAGCAGGTTCACAAAATGAAAAGAAAATGAATGTATGAGTGAGAAGAAATGTGTTTAGATAATAATGAGATTGTCCCTGATGAGCAATCCAAGGGTGTGGGTGATGGTGGCAAGGAAAAACTCTCCGAGATAGCAATAGGATGAAACTTTGAGAGGACGCAGACTCAATAAGGAACCCATCCTAATTTGGGTCCTAATGGATAACAGGAATTATATAATGACATCAAGTGTGCTAGGCTGCTGGAAGTTCAATATAACAAGTTCAAGTTATCAAGAAGACCAGATCTGCATGGGGATGAGTCAGCAGGTGCAGAGGAGGATCTGGATCACTGTGAGTTTAAGAAGCAGCATGCTTAGATCCAACCATCATAAAGCAGAATCCAGCCAGAGATGGTCCTTCCCTGGGTGCCTAAGGATTCTCGCAGGGTTGGCCTTGGTCTATTAAAGCTGGCACTATCCTCAGATGCCTCAGAATGGGTAGAGAAGTAAAGAACAAGTGGAAAGAATTTGAGTGGTTGTCATTCAGATATTAGCAGAACGAGATAGGAGTGTGCATTTAGATGTATTGAAGTATGAGGTTATGGGATGAATTATGTGTGTCAGCTTAAAGAGATGTGTCTTGAGTCTACTTTTAAAATGGGAAACTGGGACTGAGCCCCAAACACTGTCTGGAAGGCTATTCCTTCTCTCAGGGGAAAAGAGCCTTGGTAAGAGAGGTAAAGAATAACCCAAAGATCACTGTGGCTGAGTTTCAGAGATGCAGTCGGGAGATGGGAGAAAGTTGTAGAAAGTCAACCATCACTGCATCACTACCTCCACCAGTTGGGGCTTTATGGCAGAGTGGCCCGATGGAAGCCTCTCCTCAGTGCAAGACACATGAAAGCCTGCATGGAGTTTGCTAAAAACCACCTGAAGGACTCCAAGATGGTGAGAAATAAGATTCTCTGGTCTGATGAGATCAAGATAGATCTTTTTGGCCTTAAATCTAAGGGGTATGTGTGGAGTAAACCAGGCACTGCTCATCACCTGTCCAATACAATCCCGACAGTGAAGCATGGTGGTGGCAGCATCATGCTGTGGTGGTGTTTTTCAGCTGCAGGGATGACTGGTTGCAATCAAGGAAAATATAATTGCGGCCAAGTACAGGGATATCCTGGACGAAAACCTTCTCCAGAGTGTTCAGGACCTCAGACGGGGCTAAAGGTTCACCTTCCAACAAGACAATGACCCTAAGCACACAACTGAAATAACGAAGGAGTGGCTCTGTGACTGTTCTTGACCCCAATTGAGCATCTCTGAAGAGACCTGAAAATGGCTGTCCACCAACATTAACCATTCAACCTGACAGAACTGGAGAGGATCTGTAAGGAGGAATGGCAGAGGATCCCCAAATCCAGGTGTGGAAAATGTGTTGAATTTTTTCCAAAAAAGACTCATGGCTGTATTAGATCAAAAGGGTGCTTCTACTAAATACTGAGCAAAGGATCCGAATACTTAGGACCATGTGATATTTCAATTTTTCTTTTTAATAAATCTGCAAAAATGCCAACAATTCTGTGTTTTTCTGTCAATATGGGGTGCTGTGTGTACATTAATGAGGGAAAAAATAACTTAAAATGATTTTAGCAAATGGCTGCAATATAACAAAGAGTGAAATATTTAAGGTGGCCTGAATAATTTTCGTACCCACTGTATGCTCGTGTGACGTACCTCATAACGTACCTCGTTATTATGCCTTTTACCTCACATATACACAGTGTATTGCCACACTGACAGAAGTGCTCTTAAATGCTATCCATGACAAGGACATGACTCCTCCTTGTAAAAAGGCTATGGTTGAGTGAAAAATGGTCATTATTGACTAAGGCTGTACAGCACTATTTTTTTCATTTCTGGTCCCCATAACAGAACTTTATGTATTGGCCAATTCGATAACCTAGATACACAATACATAGCAAAAGCATTTATTGTTTATTATAAAGGTTTGAAGCACTATTACATTGGTTATCTAGCCATTTATCTTAATTTTGCATTTATTTGTCCACTAATGCATGTTATGCTGCATTCTAAATGTTAATTGGTGTGTTTTTTATTTTAATTTTTTATGTTTTTTTGGCATCTAAAACTACTGAGATCCTATAGAAACAGGCAAGATATTACAAAAATTATACAGGTGATTTACAAAACCATGGCCAGAAATGTTCTTTGTTTTGACCTTATGTAGAAAATGTAGTTGGCAGGTGACAAAAATGTATTAAAATGCAATTTAAGCATTTTACTGCAAATGTAAAAAAAATATATATACAGTGTATACTGTATATATATATATATATACGCGTCTCTTCTGCTTGTTGCCTGTCCTTAGCAGTGGTTTCCTAGCAGATCTTCTACCATGAAGGCCTGATTCACACAGTCTCCTCTTAACAGTTGTTCTAGAGACGTGTCTGCTGCTAGAACTCTGTGTGCCATTGACCTGCTCTCTGATCTAAGCTGCTGTTAACCTGCGATTTCTGAGGCTGGTGACTCGGATGAACTTATCCTCCGCAGCAGAGGCGACTCTCGGTCTTCCTTTCCTGGGCCGGTCCGCATGTCAGCCAGTTTCTTTGTAGCGCTTGATGGTTTTTGTGACTGCACTTGGGGACACTTTCAAAGTTTTCCCAATTTTTCGGACTGACTGACCTTCATTTCTTAAAGCAATGATGGCCACTCGTTTTTCTTTACTTCGCTGCTTTTTTCTTACCATGATACAAATTCAAACTATTTCAATGAGAAGGTGCCCAAACTTTTGGTCTGTACTGTTTATACAAAATAATATTTATCAAGAAATCATTTGTATTTAGTGATTTCTGTATATAATGGTCATTTAAGGCCATTTTTGATGAATATTCAGTCATAAATGTATAAATATTGTCTCATGGCAAACCCAATTAAGCCAACAGTACATGTTGATTCTAAATAAGGCATAATTTCTCCCACACATGCAAATGCCAGTGTGTTAGAGAAATGTGGAGGGCATCGCCTGGCCTTGGTGTCAAGTCAGCAAAAACACTTTACCAAGTATCATTCCAGACCTTTTAGGTAGCACTAGTGCATCACCTACTTTGCCTGTCTCAGCTCAAATGAAGAAGAAGACCAAGAAGAATACAAAGCAGCCGGTAAAGGTGAGTTTTTTTTTTTTTGTGCCAAATAAAATATAATTATATATATAATTCAAATTAAGTGCGTAGTTATTATTGACAAGGAGTCAATATGTTAAACATGTTTTAACATTGTATATTTTTTTAAGATAAAAACACAGAGTCTGTGGTCAAAAAACATGGAGTATATTTTAGCTGAAAAAATTACACAGCTTACGTTTGTTATTAAATTGCAAAAGGATTTCAAATTCTACCTGTGGGTAGTATGTGTTACGGAACATAGACTCAGACAATGGTTGTACAAAAACCAGAACAGGTGTTTTATTGTATAATGGAACAATGAGTGAAAAAAAACGTTAGCTTAGCTGTTGTGATGTTGGACGAGTGAAGAAACACAGATGACACGGAGAACACGGAGCGGACGCTGGAGAGTAGACACGATGTGAAAGCTGAGAAAAGAGACGAGATAAGACGGGGCGCAACACTTGTGAAGGTTCGTGGCAGAGTCTGTGTTCCATTTGTGAGGTCAGATGCTGAGTGAAGGGAAGTTAGGTGTAAATAAGGTGTGGTGCAAATGAGAATCAGGTGTGTGCTCAGAACTTGGGTAATTGGGAACAAAGATTGAGGGTGGAGCCTGGTGTTTCCGTGACAGTATGTAGATTAGCATGTCAAAGTAACTAACACTTGTGAGTTTGAAAGTTATTTTATTATTATTTTTTAATGGTAAAAATCAGTCAGCTGGTTACAGTATTATTATTATTATTATTATTATTATTATTATTATTATTATTATTATCCTAAGTTAACCAGTATGCTTTTGTCACGAGCGGAGGTATAGAGGCAGAAAGTTAAAGGATGGGTCCAAGAGCAGAGAGAATGATAAAGTGCACTTACAGCCTTTGTGAATATGTAGAGATGCTCCAGATGGTATTAAGGGTGAAAGCCAGAAGTCAGAATGTGCATCCACATAGGAAATCCACAAACACTAGACAATGTTGTAGTCAGTGTGCAACGTGGAGGTCCAAGGTGGTAATTCACACATGCAGTAAGCAAATGGCAAAGCAAACACAGGAATATTGGCATTAATGTGGGAATATTGGCATTAAACAGCTGAAGTTTAAGTCCGAGTTCCTAAAATAGTAGAATGAGAAACAGGCAAGAGGTGTGCTTAGAGCAGCGACTGAGGGAGTGAAAGATAAGAGTCAGGCTCATCTATGGTGTAGATGTGGCTTGGCGGGTTGTGAAAGTACCCTCTCTCTTACGGCCGACACCACACGTTCTAGACAATGCCACAGGGTTGAGTCTGTGAAATTCCCTCATCAACGATGAGTCCAGGATGAAACTGGCAGGCAGCCAACTTCTCTCTGGGATTTGAGGAGCCTGTGAACTGTAAAAGCTTCTTCCCCATCAATTAGGTGAGAGGGTGGTGGAGGGCAGGGGAGATTCGACAGAGGACAGATGACCAGCCATCAGATTTTTGAGACATGGAATAAAGGGTTGATTCGACGCATAGATAATGGTAGAGACAGTCTTACAGAACACGGGTTGATGACTCTATGATGTCAATGATGAATGGGCCGATAAACCTAAGAGAAAGTTTACGAGAAGTGGTCTTGATGAGTATGTCACGAGTGGAACACATTACTCTTTGGCCAACATGGTACCTGGGAGATGCAGAACAATGATGATTGGGTTTTCATTGGAAGATGCTCACCCCATGCAGCAGTTGGGAGAAAGCATGTTGCCAGGTTCTTTTGCAGCGGAGGACAAAGGCTTGGGCTGCTGGAACTGAAGCTTCCTCCTCTTCAGCTGGGAACAGTGGTGGTTGATATCCTAGACAGCACTGGACGGGTGACATTAGAGGAGGTGGGGAGAGAGTTGTGGACATATTCCACCCAGGGTAGCATTCTGCTCCATGAAGATGGGTCATGTGATGTCATACCCCTAAGGTATTTGACATACATATAATATGTTCAGACTGTCCATTGCTTTGAGGGTGGAAAGAAAGGATTGGTGAGGCACCGATAAATTTACAAAAGGCCTTCCAGAACTGCGTGGCACTGAGGACCCCTAACTATGTCCACCAGACTTGGAGAGATGACCACTGTCAAGATACAGGTATTCCCTTCTGAAGTCTTCCCTTCTGAGTCCAGTGACCAGTGACAGCTTTGACGTATTGAGTTACTTTTTTACCTTTTCTTAAAAAAAAAGTAATTTAATGTAACTAGATGGTAATTTTTTGCAAACCAGAAGTTCTATTACTTAGTGTTCAATGTTTAACAGTAGTTACCAGAACATGCAACTTTAGGCACATCAGTTACTTAGATTCTATAAAGACCAATATGTTTGTTTGTGGAAAAGGTATCCTGGTGATTATATACACTTTACTTTAACTGGGTTCGTTTCAGAAGCATGCCACCTGAGAAACTTTCGAAGAGAACAAGAATTTCAACAAAGAAACTGCAAAGGAAGGTTTCATAGTCTCCATCAGCACCACATCATCAGTCAGATAAGCAGCAGACACCTCTCAACCGTCAAACAGTTGGGAATGGAGTAGCTTAATGGTGTTTAGGGAAATCTTTTTGTTGTTGTTGTTCCATTAGATACTGAGCAGCTTAAGGGTGGCAGATTTTGGACAACATGTTGGACATCCACAAGAAGACTGATGTAGCTGGAGAGAAAACCTTTCCAGCGCTGTTCCTGTAGCCCTCACATACAGCAAGCAACCAATTTTCACTTTTAAAAAATGTATCTCCTTTTTGTCTGATTTTTTTCATAGGACGATTGTCAAAATGCTGTGGACTTTGTGTAACTCCTGTATAAATCATACTTTGAGTTGAGCAGTGTGACACTTTTTATTTTTGTCAGGTTGGGTGACATTTTGTATCAATATAATTGATTTAATTGACAACAGAGATAGGTTGAACACATCCTTAACCCTGTAAGACCCAAATATAGAAAAAATAAGCAAAATAAAAAAAAACATTTGGACCTCTCAGATATTGTTTTAGGAGGCCTCTGATGTAGAAATTAAATATTTTTTACATTTTAGTAGGTTTTTAGGGAAATGTTGTAATATTGCAACGTTGGGCCTAGTTGTGAGCAGAATTTCTGTATTTGTTCTTACTTTGTCTGAACAGGTATACAGAACATTTAAGCATTTATTTGCAGGGTTGTTCCCATAGCAGTATATATCATAAGTAATAATTACACATTTTTTAAATAAGCATTTATTAATAAAAATATTTTGAAAAAAAATTGGTCACATTCAGTGTGGTTTGAATGAAGTCTCTGTTTACTTACAGTGATAGTCCATAAGACAGTTTTTTTCATCTGAGAAGAACAGGCAAACATTGCACTTGCTACACAGTGTGTTTGTGTATCCATTATTGCAGTATCTGCAGCGTCCTCTCTTCGTCTTTACTGGGAAATGTGCAATCATGTCTTTGCGTACACCCAGGCATCTCTCCCTAAATGAATTTAGCCATTGTCTGAGTTTCCAGAGTTTGTCCTTCTTTTCCATCTCTGACACGGTTAAGTTGTTTATAAAGTGTAATGAAGTCAACAGAGATTGGAATCTGGTGCGGGACATCACATCAGAAACGGGTGTACCGTGTGTCTGTTTCCCAATACATACGGACTCCAGACATTTGCATTAGGCTCATCTTCAGGTACATGCCAAGCATCTTCTCAATTTCCTTATTATTGGTATTACAGATGTTCCATTTTTTTGAAAGCTGTACTCATTTGTGTTTCTTGCCAGAGCCTCAATCATATCTTCTGTCACAAACTTTTGGAAGTACTCCAGTGGGGTGGGGAGGGAGGTGGCATCATTGGTGTTTTCTGAACCAGAAAAATCAGTATTGGGACTGATAAACTCCTTTTTCAACTAGCAAAACTTTTCACGGGGCGCAGTGTATTTATTTCTTTGAGGCTTGATGTCCACATCATCATGGCTGGTCAGTCAGTGGGTTGGTGGTTTTCTTTGTCCATTTTACCTGCTTCTTCAAAAAAAAAAGTTTCGAAAATTTTTTTTATAAAATATGTGAATAACACATATAGGTCTTATATTGTAGCAGATAAACAAAGAATAGACAGGGTGATAGATCTCTACCCTTGACACATGGTCTAAGTATTATCCATCAAAGTATTACAATTTCAATAATCAAAATTTAACTACATTCAAACAATACTTTGAGTGGCCTATTATGCTCTCTACTTATCATACTAAAAGGGACATATGCATCCCCCAAGAGCACTAACAGGTTCACATTCAAGACCATTCACACCTGTCCCTGAACAATGCAACAGGCTCCCACTTTGACCCAACATTGTAGGCCAGGTGTGCATTTCCTCTTGACAACAATGGATTTGGAATGAAAAATTGTGCCTGAAGTGTAATAGCTTTAATTTTAGGACTTGGCCTTCCTATTTTTGAGGTTGGCATCCTGTGACAAAACCACTGCATTCACTCTGGTTTAGAGTCACTGACACAGATCCCCCTACATCCCAGAAGGTGTTCTTGTTCTTGACAGCTGTTCTAAAGGGTTTTTTCTTCAGAAGAGGAGAATTTTTCTGTAATTCATCACAGTTGTTTTCCATGGTCTTCCAGAATGTTGTTCCTTAGCCCAGTCCCTTTTGTCTTTTTAAGAATGCACCAAATAGTGAATTTGCCCATAACTAATGTTTTTATTATCTCTCTGATGGATTCGTTCTAGCTTTTTAGCCTAATGATGCTTGTTCCCCTGCAGTAACAGGTCTTTAGACTTCACATTGCCAGTTGACAGCAACAGGATCCAAATACAACACTTAAACTCTAGACCTTTTATCTGCTGACTTGTTAATGAACTCAAGAGGAAATACACACCTGACCATGGAACAGCTGAGGAGCAAGCTGTCCCAATATTTTTGCGCCACCAAAAATAGGTGTCTATGTACGTAAATGTCTGTAATGCCTACACGGTTCATCCATTATTTTTTCCAACCAAGCCCTTAAATGTTACTGTCTGGATACGTCTGGTCCTATCTGTACTTATTACTTCAGGGTAAAGCTCATTTTGCAATCTGTTTTCTTGGAGAGAAAGGTATTACAGTAACTACAGTGTTAATTACAGTAAGATGATATTGAAGAAGTTTTTTTTTTTTTTTTCTGCCATTTCAGGCCCCAAACAACCCAAGCATCAACATGACAAGGGATCTTATGATGTGCTGCTTGATGGAGTACATATAGTAGGGGAACTAGATCAAGTCATCAAACAGTATGATGTAAGTGAAATACAAATGTGAAATCAGTAAAAATGTGCTCTCTCGCTCTTGCTGGCTCTTGAAAAGGGCATACAGATTTTTATTGACTTAAGCCATACCTAAATTTCTCTTAAATAAATGGAAAATGATTGTGTTTTAGCTTGTAATCATTCAATTGTGTCAAAAGTTAAGGCTGTTTGGCATTTTCATTAAGGGATGTTAAGGACGACTGCAGTAATATGTTACCTGCAAAATGTTTTTTTTTTTTTTTTTTTTTTTTGGAAAGTGATATTTCTCTTACTATTTCTGTTCATATATTGTTAAAACAACTTTATTTTTATATACATATTTTATTACTTGCCAATTTGACATATTTGTATATGAGATTTTACACTGCGCATACAACTGAGACAAGATGCAGACTTGATTATGATAGAGATCATGTTTCATGAATAATTTACTCAGGAGGTCTAAAGTGATGAGACATAAAGTAAGGTATGGTAAACTATTCATCAGTACATAAGGAGTAACACCAAGAGAATGTGGGTTATGTCTGCATGAATGGATATTTTTTAATAGATTCAGTTTACAGCTATTTAGAGAGAGGTTTCCAATCTTGATACATATTTTTTTGTTTTTCCAGAATGCTGATGGAGACAGTGTGTTGCATGACCTTGCAACACAAACGATGAAAATCTATGTGACCAAGAACATTGTGTCAGAAGAGCCAGTGGA
>JAAGKR010009259.1:0-27320 GCA_011419295.1 Clarias macrocephalus | reverse complement strand
TTCACCACAGAAATAACACCACTGAAGTGGAATAAGTGAATGTTAACATGCTGGATTCATTTTAAGATAAAATGTAATATCCATCTAATCTACCTTTTCGATTTCTCAACTGTGATTCACAAACGTTTCTTTATTCTCTCTTTCACATTGATTCCCAAATCTTGCTGTGAACTGGGTCAATTTTGTACAGTTTCATAATATTTAGCCACCAATCCAGTTCAAACCTATACCATACAATGTTGTTAAACCATACTGAAGTTTGTGGAAATTACAGGTTAATTTCTACAAACTCCTTTCTCGTCGACAGCAGGTAATTTCTGAAGAAGTACAGCTATTTTCCTGAAGAAAATGTTAAACTTTGGGGTAGCCTTCTAGTTATTCTACTGGTCAACAGAAAGTATTCAACTAATTCTGTGTTGTTGTTTGTTTTGTAACACAAGTTATTAGTACGTACGTAGACACACACACACACACACACACACACACACATACATACATACACTCCAAACTATCCATAAAGGGCGTTTACCTACTATGCTAGATTCATTAGTTCGTTGAGTTTGTTGTTTTTTACATCGACGAGCAAAACTTAAATTCTGTGTCGATACAACTGCAGTCATTTTGCTAAGTTTGTTTACTTACTTGAATGTATTTCCAACATCAGAAATCTCTTTATCTCGGTAACATGTGAAAACGATTACTTAAAAAAAATCTAGCACAAAGTTTTCGCTTCACATCACTACAGTAACAAACATGTCACTCTCAGGATGTTTAATTGTTGAACTCCGAAGAAAAACAAAATCTTTCTGAAATCTGAATCTAGTAGTGCAGCTACAGCGCGCTACTTTTGAATTTTGCCACAGAGCGAACGTTTTCCTGTCGCGTATTAATTGCGTCATTTCCGCGTTAGCTAGTGGGTTCTGTTTTGTTTGTTTGCTTGTTTTTTTTTGTGCCGAAAACAGTAACACACATTTCAAACAACACCCAGTTCAAAACAACATAACCAGGGACTAGAAGACTAAAAATGAAAATAAAATAAATAAAAACAAATAAATAAATAAATCAAATATAGGGGGAAATTACTGCACCAAATGTTTACTTACATTTATGAATTAAAAAACTTAACAGTTATTAAGATTACATTTATTATAAAATATTCATCCTTCTGCTTCTTGTAGTAAAAAAAAGTCTTTGAAAGAAAAACAGAAATCAGGAAACAAACAGCTACAGGATAAAAGCTAATTGTCACTCTAATTGTTTGTGTGTGCATTAAGGCTTCTGCAGCACATCCCTGATGAGATGAGGGTAAATAGTCCACAATTATGGTGAGAAGAGTCTTTGATAATGTCTTTCACCTTTTGCAAACCACGGTATTTGTAAATGTTTGGTAGGTAGCCGGGTGGATATACACAGTGCATCTCGAAAAACTAGATTATCACAAGTTCATTTTCTTTTGTATTCTATTTAAAAAGTTAAAGATCAGTCCGCATCTTTTCGGACTGCTCACTCACGCACCATTGGGGGCGGCATAACACACTCGGAGGACAGCGCTATCCGCTCCTTCCGTTGCGTGAGCTCACAGACGCCCTGATTGGCTGTAGAGCCGTGATTAATGTGGGAGCACTAAGTACCTCTCATCCCTCCCCTCTGAGAGAGCTCGGCCAATCAGCTCTCTCTAGACCTCCGGCTGCGAGAGGTTACAGCACCACCCGGGATTCGAACTGGCGATCTCCAGATGATAGGGCGAGCACTTTACCACTGCACCACTCAGAGGCCTAGTTATTAATTTTAAGGAAATAGTGAATGGTTTTGTACATAATAATACAGACATGATAAACATACATATAATAAAATCTGTACTAAAGATAATATGGTGCCTAAGATTTTTGGACAGAACTGTATCTAATTAGGCAAAAAAAAAAAACACTCTTCCACTGCTCACTGTGTAGGACCAGGACTCATCATTTTGTCCTACTCAAGTTTAACATGAAAGTGCATAACAACATTTGGATAACCCTAACAACAACACTTGGATCCTGAGGGTCTGTTGCTATCTACACCCTGTCTGTCATTTGTTAAATAAGATAAGGATTAATTGCAAGAAACTGAAAACTTCTATAATAACATTCCATGATTATGGTTTTATGGTTATAATGCAGACATTGCAGTGACAGTGCAGCTGGTAACGCATAGGAGCAGTAACCAGGGGAATGTGCCAGAAACGTCCTACGAAAATCTATACTGTGACATTCGGGGGATGTTGCTAGGACATCTCTCACATGTTAGATAATTCATGTTAAACAAATGATTTCTGTGGGATCACGAAGAAACGTTCTTCAGGTTACATTTATGTTCGATTTGGAATGTCACGCTGTAACATTCATCCATTTATCCATCTCAAATTCTAATTAGAATTTTATTTGTCACATACACACACACATACAGTATGATGTGCAGTGAAATGCTTATACAGCTGTTCATGACCTAAAAAAGGAAAGATGAAATAGAATTAAAAGGTAAGAAGAAACACTTCTTTTTGCAGTAGAAATTACAAATATAGTTACAATAAAATTCAATTTAAAATAGAAACATCAAATGTATAATGTAAAAAGTACAAAATGTATAAATTATATGAAATATGCTAAATAAAATGGGTATTAAAGGGAAAGATATGGCATGTAGGCATAACAGCAGCAGTATGAGTGAACCATGGAGTGTGAAATGAGATGTGTGTGACAGCAGCAGTGGTATTGTCCATGATTTAAAGTGCAAAGTTAGTTCTCAGTTATGCGTAAATAAGAACCATTCCATCAACCTTTACACATGCATTCACACACTGGGGGAGTTTGGGGAAGCCCATTAGCCTAATCTGCATGGGAGGAAACCAGAGTACGAGAAGGAAACCCACCGAGCACAGGGAGCACTGGAACGTCAGTAAACTTACTCACTCACTCATCATCTATACCGGACTGGGGGTCCTGGAGTCTATCCCAGGGGACTTAGGGCACGAGGATGGGGTGCCAATCTATCGGAGAGCCAACACATATACAGGCACTCATTTAAACATTATGGGCAACGTGGAAACGCTAGTTAATCTAATCTGTATGTCTTTGGACTGTGGGAGGAAACCAGAGTACTCGGAGGAAATGTATGTATTGCTCAATCTCATGAATTGTATTATATACATGTCCATTTAAACCAAAGCCAGAAATGAAATAGATGGATGTTTTTTGGTTTCGATCTTGTGCTTTCAGAAAGAGTGTTTAAAAGGTATCTGGCAACCACGCTGTCCAGGAAGTCAACAGTTGAGCAGAGACGAGGCGCGCGCGTATGCGTGCGTCACTGTACAAGAGGTTGGAACAGATGATGGAGGAGTTAAGACTGCCAGAAGAAGTCTGGCTCCACGTGTTTCATTTTCTTCCCACCCGGGACAGATTAAGCGTTCGCTCCAGCTGTAGACTTTTCATGAGGTTGATCGATCGGCCAGTTTTCTGGAAGAACGCCACGCTGTATATTGAAAAGATCGGCTCGTTCACGTCTCACTCCTGGAGGACTCTGAGCAGCAGGAGGATCGGAGCGGTGGTGGTGCTCAGGGCGAGCGGAGCGGAGTGGAGGCAGCTCGCGGTGCGGCTCCCGGGGCTCCACTCCGTGACCGCGCGTGTGTGCTGTGTCAGGACCCTGAACGCGCTTATAGAGTTTAAAAACCTGAGGAGACTGAGTATACAGCGGGGAGTGTGTCCGAGTCTAATCCCCCTGACAGCACTGCGGGACCTGTCGCATCTCAGCCTGTGTGAAGTGCTCTGTTCTCCAGCGTTAAACATCATTAACGCGCTCTCGCAGCTCAGTAATCTGACCTCTCTTCACTACCATGCGTGCGGAAAACCCATACCTACTGCAGCGTTTCAGCACCTGTTAAAGTCCCTGCCACAACTGCAGAAACTCTCTCTGAAAATGGGATCAGGTCAGGACCCGGTGTCCGAAGACGCCCTTTTCCAGTCACAAGCAAAGCAAATGCCTGGTGAGGATAAGGTGCAGAAACCGAGTCAAAAATAGCACCCGCGTTAATAACAATACCGCTAGTAGGGGGCGCTCTAACTCTTATCCAAATCAATTATCAACTATCTATATAAATAAAAGGAAGCTTGTGTCTGTACATTGGTCATAACTCGCTGTTTCAATGATATCGTTACGTTTCATACATTGGAGGACCTGAAACCAGTCTCAGAAAATGTTCTGTCTGTCTGTCCAGCTGTCTGTCTGTTTGTCACAGCATTACAAAAAAAAAAGTGAGCAGAATTGAAAGAATCCTTTGCATCCTTTGAGTATTTGCCTGAAGTTAAACCTGCGGCATGAATGAAATCAAAATGTTACGTAGAAGTCAAGTTATGAGCAGTGGTGTGCTGGATTACGTCACAGCATCTAGCGCTTTTTTAATTACTAATTTAGTAGGTGGGGATGACTGTGCACATCACTTAACAGAGCTATTCAACGCGATAGTTTACCATGTATACAGTATGCGGAAGACACAGAAACAACCGTAATGCACCTACAAAGCGCTCAAATCCTCAAGAAGCAGAAACTTTGGTGAAGTCCTTAGTCATACAGATGATCAGTGTTTTGCCCTTCTCTCACTGTGAAGGTAGAAGTGTGACTTGGAAAGAACGAGTCTCGGGAATGATTCGTTCAGTCGCCCACATGGAACATCTGAACAGGTTCTGTACAGGAATCAGTTCATTTGTTTCAAGTCTTCGGGTTTCCCGAGTCGTTTGTTCATTGCGTGACAGCCTCACATTTAACCAATGCTTTCTGAGGCAGAAATTGATTAGGGAATGGTAAATAGTAATTGTTTCCACTATTGCTCTAATTCCAGAAGAACCACAGTGCAGAGTCCCAGCACTGACCAGTTTGGAATTGCTGAACTACATGGACCCAGTTCTTTCTCCCGTAGCCCTGCAGGGTCTTCCTTCTCTCAGATTACTGACAGTGCAATATAGAGGCTGGAATCTGGATCCTGAGTTGTGCCACCTCAAAAAATGGCTGACAACAGTGCCCCTCCTCTCAGAGTTAAACATTTCATGTGAGTATGACGTCCACTTACTGTGTCTTACTTCAGTAGTTCAGGAACAGTTCCAGAAGCATTTAAAACAAAGAACGGTCTGCTCCCCAATATTGTGCTTTCATACAATCATATTTAAGGAAGAAATCCTTATTGTCTTGTAGAGTCGGAAAAGTAAAAAATGCACATAATTTTATCTTCTTTACAATTAACAAAATGTTCATAATTTTGTAACTAAATCTTATTTGGTTTATTCAATTTGATTTAACTGCAATAGTGAGATGCCTCTCAAAACCTGGTTTGATCCTAAATTTGGGTTTCTGTCAATGTGGATTAGCATGTTCTCTTGCAATATGGATAGTTAAATGTTTACTTAAAATTGTAGTTAAATTTTGAAATTTGTAATTTTTTTCAACTGGAAGAACTGACAACAGACAGCTAGTGTAATTAAAAGGGTGAAAGTTGTTTTAAACTCTTACTGGTATTATTTAGCCAGAAGCTGAGGAGAATAAACCATGGAGGCGGTGGTCAGTCCTGTAAACCTTGTAGGTTTCTCTTTATATTGCCACTTATTCCACTTTGGAGTATCATCTCCGTTAACTCCCGAGCTCAGGACTCGAATCCCAAATACAGTGAACCCTTGGTTTGCGAGTGTTCCGCAAGACGAGCAAAGATTTTAACAAATTTTGAGTTGGAAAACAAACAAGTCTTTTGTTTTACGAATACCGGGTATCATGTAGCCCGCATGCGCTTCTTGTTTTGACGCCAAGCGTCAAGTGATCATAACTGAGCCAACAGTTCTCCTCTCTTATGTGCAGAATTGTGGGTATTCATCTCCCCTGCTCGGTCTTAGTGCGCGTCTCTCACTGGTATAATCAATATCCGTGCACGCGTGTACTGTTTACTATAACACACGTGTATGCGCGCATGTAAAGCAAAAGCAAGTCTCATTAGAGAGGTTAAGGGTAAGGATAAATTTTCTCTCTGTGTGTTAGCTGGCACGGCACGGCACGGCACTTTGTGCCTGCGCGTCATTGGCTCACTCGCTCACTCACTCACCCCTCCTCCTCCCGCCTTCACTCACACACCCACCCACTCACACACACACACACACACACACACACACCTTCACACACACTCTCTCTGCTCTACACAGAAACACTGCTCTGCGACTATTTTCGAAGATAAAGTTCAGGTTAATTTGTTTTATTTTTACCTTACAGTAGTGAGTCTGGTGGTCTGTGGTTACTCAAGTGTCATTAGAGAGATTTCTTGTTTATTTTTCCTGATAAATCAGTGTTTCCGTTGTGTGTGTGCGCATGTGTGGAACTCAAATAAGAGAGAAGGTAACTGTAAGACGAGAAGATGGAGAGGGGAGGGGTTCATTCACAAACACACACATACATACAAACACACATACACACAAACACACAGCACCTGCGTACCAACGGAAACACTTATCTGTCGGGATTTATTTTTACTTTTTTTTTTAAGGTAAAGTGCAGGTTAATTTGTTTTATTTTTACTTTATATTTTGTATGAATTATTTTTATGTATTGATTTTTTTAGAATGCCTCTCGTCCAATCAGATTGCTTGGTCAGAACAAACTATTGTATAAATAATGTTACAAGAGGATCTCTACCTTTTCCACCCTGTGCTCCAAGGAGAACTGGTCTTAGGAATTGAACAAAATCTCACAATCAGACAATAGTGAAATTTGTGGATTTAATATAAAAGGTGTAATATATTCTCTTTTTAAGTAACCATAACCATGTAATTATTGCATTTCATTGTTTTCAGTGGGACATCAGCTTGGTGTCTATGCTAACTTGGTTCCTGCAACAGTGCATCGTTTGTCCCTTAAAGGGGTGATGGCAGAGTGCAAAGCTTTGAGAAACTTAGCACAACATGTACCTGATCTCCTGCACCTGCACTTGGACTTACATTTTCATAAAAAGCAAAGCCTCATTGCTGAGGTTCCTTGTCTTTTCCCCAAACTGGAGAGCCTGGTAGTAAGGTCAGATCTTCATGTTCAGCTTTCACTACAATGGCTTATATCGTTTCTGTTTTGAGTTAAATTACAACAAATTTTTTTATTTTATTTAAATACCTCTGCTTTTTCAGATATAACACTGTAGCCGTTGAAGAGTTTCTGGGACTTGCACAGTTATCTCATCTCAAGCATTTAGTGATTCTGGATCCTACCCCAGGACTAAGTGCAGCTCTTATGGATCTGACTCAAAAAATGCGCCTCCAGACCAACTACAGACTTAATGTTGTACATTCGGCAAGACAAAAAGACCCAAATCCGTGTCTTTGTGTAAATGATTGATATTCAGCCTGTACCGCATGTCTGAACAGAGCACCTCCTTAATAAAGCAATGCATTTTCACACAATATCTTCTTCTTTGCCATGGTGCTAAAACTCCACTAGGTGCCACTTAAATTGTAGAAAAAGTGTCACAAGGAGTATGACGTTGCAGTATTTTCATTATCTCACTGTGATTAAGACCTTGTAATAATCTGCCCGAAACAATGAGGTAGTATTTGTAAGAGGATACAGGTTTAAAATTTTGTTCACACGATTTGTACCATTATAGACAAAAGTGTTCATACCCCTTGAACTTTTCCACATTTTGTCATCTTACAACCAAAAACGTAAATGTATTTCGATTGTAGTTGGGATTTTATGTGATAGACCAACACAAAGTGGCACATGATTATAAAGTGGAAGGAGAATCATAAATGGTTTTCAAAATAGTTTACAAATAAATATCTGATAACTGATGTATGCATTGGTATTTAGCTCCTCAAGTCAATACCTTGTAGAAACACCCTTTCACTGGAATTAGATCTGCAAGTCTTTGCCAGTTTTCCACATCCAGAGAGGTTTTCCTTTCTTCTTTGCAAAATAGTACAAGCTCAGTCAGATCAGGCTTGCTGCTGAGGATGGCCTGTATGTTCTGCCTGGGATGCGTGTGGTGACTTGGGATCGTTCCACTTTACCCTGAAGATGCTCTTGAACTCGACAGTTCTTGTGACTACAGTCACTCAATAGTTTAGGACTGAAATTCCCACAAACAGTTTTGTACTTGAGCTTCCAACAACAAAAGTGGACTTCCTATTAACTTTAACACCTTTTCCATTTTCCTGAACTTTCAGCCTCAGAGCACATAGTATGACTGCTGATCAATTCTTACTACTGTACTGTATATCCTTCTGATATCACCCATATGATGATGGGCTACCTGTAAGCTCTGGTTCCTCTCAAGGTTTCTTCCTATTGCCATCTCAGGGAGTTTATCCTTGCCACCGTCGCCCTCGTCGTGTTCATCAGGAACAATCTGATGATCTTTATACACATTTCATCTCATTTTTAAAACTTAATTCCCTTTTTTTTAATTCTGTGAAGCTGCTTTGCTACAATGACCACTGTTGAAAGCACTACATAAATAAAATTGAATTGAACTGAACTGTAATCAGTTGATTGGTTTGAAGCTTGAAGGTGCCCGGCTTGCCATGGCATAATCCTGATAGATCACAGGTTATCAACAGGCACATTTACGTGGACCCTGACATTCTACTTCTAATCAGAATAACAGGCCAGTTGGAATAAAAAGACATGATGTAAACACCTCAGTCGGAACAGTCTGACCCGATCCTGCCAAATCAGAATTAATTGTTAATAGGAATGAGAGAGGTCGTGTAAACTTTTGAGTACCATTCAGTAATTAAATATTAGCTATGTAGACACCTGTTGTGATCTTTCAGTTTTGTTGGCATTAATATAGTATATTCCTTCTGCTATGTTTGGCCCACGTGGGGGTAACGGTAGGTGACAACCAGTTGGATCGGCTGGGTCTCTGGCAGGATATCAGATATCTAACCCAACATCAAAGTTGAAGAACACACTTACATTCTACTTACACTTATATTTGTTATATGCTATGCATATTAAACAGAATTAAACTTCACAGCAGACAGAAGCACTTAGAACATGTTAAAAAAAGCTTTTTCTGATTAAACATTGTGAGCATGTTAACACATCAGGTTAGTGTCCATGTTGACAATCAAGTGCTCATAACTCATCCTGCTTGACATACTGTAAAAAATAATTAATTTCCATGTACATCCTTATAGATTACAGCATTGAAGTCATAAACTGGTAATTACTATGCTAAATGTTAAATTGTAGTCGTATAATTTGTGCAGATTTTACTGACTTTAACATGTCCAGAAGAGATGGCCGAGCTTTGAGTCCTGACTAACTGATCCAACAAATGCTACCCGGCTTGGTATCGGCAGTGCAGTTTATAAGCAGGGCCACATTTGTGTCAGATCCTCATTTATAACTCACCTGTTGATAACGAACCTTCTCCTAGTCTTGTTCTATATTCCCTCCTGTTATCACACTACATAGTATTCATACTGTGCCCAGTTCTGTTGTGATACTGAGCTCTTTACTGACTAGTTTTAAATCGCTTTGACCTGTGTTTCAGATTTTGAATTTGATAAAAGGCCAGATCAACGACTTTGATGTCTAGCAGACTTCGGCTGCTAAGCCTCATATGAGACAAATGGGCTGCATTTATGCTTTTCAGGGTTTGTGCTGTTTGGCTGTGAGAGAGGGCCGGGTAGGCTGGCCTGTGGTCTCCACGTGTATGGGTCAGCCTTTGGTTGCTTGATGTCATTTAATACACCTTGTGGTGGTGCCAATGTTATGGCTGATCTGTGTATTCCACAAGACTGTTACAAAAGTTATATTTTACAAGAGTAAATCTTACAGATTAAAAAAAATAAATCACTACTACAAGTAAACAAGCCACCCCAGTGTTTTACAATTATTTTGTAGTGGTTTTATTACATTGTCCTTAGCAAATGAACAATTCCTAACAGTCATATACACCCAACCGCACACTTAACAGTGCACACCTATTCCATACCCCTATACTACATGCTGATTAACATTTTGTTTGTCTCACATCGATTTACACTGACCAGGTATTTTGTGCTTCTAACCAGCCCATGCAATATACACCAAGCTTTCAAGTAAAGAAAACTGACTTTCATATTTTTAAAAATGTATTTGTTTATTTACATATTAGTACTGTAGTCACACTTGAAGCTATAATATCAGACAATAACAAGACATTACATTTTGCATTCTATAAAAAAAAAAAAAAACATTCTATAAACTTCCAACTATCAGCCACCACATACGTTTAAAGTCCTTGCAATTTGCTGCATAGAAAAACAGATAGAAAGAAAACCATTAAACCACTGTGTTCAACAAATGTAATAATTTTAATAATAATAATAATAATAATAAAAAATAGGATAATTAATTTGGATACCTGTCCTCCACTGTTCTGCTGGATGGATAGTACACTTTGAAAGAAAATCCACTTCTTGGAAATGAGCCCTACAAAGTAGACAATAGTTTGTGTCACACTATTTTTATTATTAATTATTTATAATTTTAAATAATTCTGAATGTTCAGTGATACAATATGTTAATTGCATTGTTGTGGAAAAACAACAAGCTAATTGATTTTAACAATTCATTAGATAGGAGGTCAATACCGGGTTGAGGCAGAGGCAATCTGAGCTGGAAATACTGAAGGGGTCATATTTATCAGCAAAGACAATAATGTCAGGAACAGGGTAGACACGTAAAGCGTAGTCATATGCCCAGTACACTGGACTGACGTATAGGGGAAGTGGGGTCAGATGGCCTTGTGACAAGATAGTCTTCACAAACTGCAGAAAAACAGGGCAATAAGAGGTTAGAAAGTCTATGAATAAGTAAGCAAATTTGCTGGGAGTTATTATTTTCAAAAAGTAAAATTTTATACATTCAATGATTAATGATCATATACAATTTCAGATAATATAAACAAAAAAAATTAGTTTAGTTGTCAGGACATTTGTCAATAAGTAGATTAATGTGACTGATTTATCTTGGAAAATATGCTCATATGCACTATACCCATCAAAGCCCAATGAGGATTTTTCTAGAACAATCACATTTTTAGCAATTTTGCAGAAATGTTTGTTCGACATTTCTAGGGAACTTGATAAAAGCAAATCATTTTAGGTCTAAAAGACAACTCCCTTACAGATATAGAATTGGAACATTTGACTGTAAAATATAACAAATCTAAATTAAAAAAAGAATTTGTATGTTTTTTTTGTTTGTTTTTTCAGAGACAATGCCTGAAGTTCATCATACAGTACAACCTCATCATATAAATGCCCTCCCTTATGAATTTCCGCCTTTAGAATTAAAATTTTGCATCGCAATATGAGGCATTTTTGGCATACAAACTAAACCGAACACCAGATAAGTTGCGTGTATGTCCGGAAGCCGTTGAAAACTTGTTTGCATCAGTGGAAAGCCAAGCAAAGCCAGTTTACCCAAGTTGTCTCCAACATGCGTTCAAAAGCTACATGTTTTTTCGTGCGTATTTTGTAATACTGATAATAATTTTGGGTGTCTAGAACAGATCATCTATATTTAAAGTATATTATTTCTTATGGGAATGTTTGCATCGTAATACGGATGCTCGTACGGATGAACTCACCTATAGACCAAATTTAATTTGTATGCCGAGGTACCACTGTAGGTGAAAAAAAAGGCTTTTGTTGATATGAATTCTGACATACACAGCAGGACAGACTCACATGGTTTGGGATGTCGAGGCTGGTACTGGGGATCGTCAAGCAGTTTCTACACATCTTGTTGACCAAGTCTTCTCGGATCACCACTATCTCCTGACTACAGTACTGTATCCTGGCAAAGCAAAAGAACCCAACTCTTTAAAAAATACTAGAGATTAAGATTGACACTCCCTTCCAAAATAAAAATGGTTGAAGTAGATTTAAATTGCAGATGCTACAGGTTATACCTGCATGGGTTTGTGGTGAAGACCGAGAAAGGGATCCGTTGTCTAAATTCCTCAGTAATATGTTCAGCTAAGGGAGGCCTGGCAATAAAAATACAGCACATATTTGAAGCATTCATCCTCTTTGGGCAACACTTGATGATGCTAGCTTTTTTTTTAAAGAGATTTTCTTATAACAGCATGTTACAAGTGAAAAAACTTGCCTGGGCAAGATGCTTCTGGGTCCAGGATCCTCAGGGCCAGGAATAAACACAAAGCGACTGCTGTAGTGGCACAAAACATTTCAATACATCAAATTATTAACTACACAATGCATTCAAACGAATCACAAATGATTAGCCTATGTCAAGCAAAGACAATCACTAAGGATACTTGAATTTAGTGGAATTGAGTTGAGAACCCTCTAACACAACAAAAACCTGGACACATTGTGCTGAACCATCAACTTTACGTAAGAAATATGGGGCAAAAATCCGTTGTATAAATCAAAGCTATGTTTTATAGTGAAAGTAACATTTCCACACACAGTGCAACAAAAACTCATAGGATTGAGACTAAACCATAAGAATGGTGTAACCATCAGAACCAATCAGAATAAAAGACATTATGACTTTTAATGCGAGACAAAACAAAATTTAAGACTTTTAAAATATATTTAAAAAAGCACCAACCATCAATTACTTTTGTTTAGTCCAAATATGGTTTACTAAAGCAAAAGGTGAAGGATGGAAACTAAATTAAGTATCAATCAATTCTGAATATCAAAATATAGTTTAATAGGTACCCTGCTGTGTCAAGTGCTACATTATATTAAATATGATATTTTATTTAAAAACTTTACAAAAGAAAAGTAAAGGCAGCTTTTGCAAAGTGAACAAACTTTGCACAATATGAATTTATTTTTGCACTGGAATTCTTGTGGATCCATGCATAATTTTTTAAAAACATACATATATTTAGCAAATTTTTAAAGTGAGTGTATATATATATTTTTAAGTCAGAGTCAGTCAGGAGTAGCACCTGGGATCTCCTGATCCGTAGTCAGACATGTTACCGCATTTCATCTGTTAGCAACATGCTTTCACTTATGCTTTTCTTTCTTCCAAACTTAAAGAGAAAGATCCAAGTTCTGTGAACTTCTCAATTCTGTTCAGCTCAGCTACATACTGTTTATTTCACATAGACCTTGAGTGTAATTATTATTGTAGACTTTTAACTGGCTTCTGTCTTCTCTGTCCTCACCACTGGCTATGACTCTGTAATAGATACATTTCCTCTTGGATGAATAGCGTGATCCATTTGTCGATCAGATGTCAGAGAATAATAAACAATAGACTTATATGGCTCCATTTCATTTTCAGTTTAATTCAAGTCACAGTGTGATGTAACAGCAACAGTCCAGCTGTTCTGGACCATTTCTTGCAAGAACAGTATTGTCATTAGCAGTTGCAAAATCATCAAGTCCCATGATGAAACTGGCTCTGATGGAGACCATTCCAGGAAAGCAAGCCCAAAACGTACCTCAGACACATTTCAATTAACTGTTCAAAGAGATTATTGCATATTTTGGAGGCATTCAGCTTTGTTTTTCCAGTGTAGAAATAAATAATCAGGCAATACCATGGAATTATCCAATCCTTGGACTGATAGTGTAACAAACAGCTAAAATAGACCAATACCTCAGAAGGTATTGTAGACGGCAGCTGGCTAAGGCAGTGACCAAAGATGTTCTTACCTGTTGTGGATGTTGGGATGTTCACAAATTAAATCAGCAAGAGCTTTTAAAGAGTCTGAAACAAAATGTCAATGACATCCGTTATGACACCAATAAACGAGCAAACAAATAAATAGATATTGAAAAAAGAAACAACCTTTAAGTGACTTGATCTGATTTGTGCCATATGGAGCAGAGGAGAAGTTCCCACAGAAGATGAAGCATGTGGGAGGCATTGCTGAATAACCTATAACACGCACAGAAAATTATTCAGATGAATATTTAATGAAAGCAACAACTTCAATAAATGTCTATATTATTCACTTATCAAGGTAGAAATGTAAGGAAAATGCATTAAACCTGAAAACATGGTCTGGAGCTTATCCAGCACCTCAACATTGTCCAGCCACAAGTCAGAAATGATCACAAACATGGCATCCTCATTCTCCTCTTCAAGCTGCTTAAGCTTGGCAGATGCCTTCACTGAGGTTGTGGATGGACCACCGAAGAAATTCACATTACCGTAATATGACCTGAAATAAAAGAGCCTTTGTTAAAAGTGTTTGTTTTTTTAGACAAATATCTGAGTTTGTTTTAAAACTAATAATAATAAAAAAATTAACCGTTTTAAATGTGGATTATAAATGAGAATAATTTATATACTGAATAGCTTTTACCTTTAACAAAAACTTAATCTTAAACGGTTAATCTAGTGGTTGTTCAATGGTTCAAAAAACAAAAAACTGGTTATATATATTTTATATAAAATAACTTGCTTGTGCTTATTTAAATTCATCATTTTCTTGACCTCTTTATCTAAATTTTAAATATCTTACTATTATAAAAACAGAATTAAATAATTGAATAAAAAAGTATGAACGTTATAATGTCAGTCATATTACACTGTTAATCATGTCAATCATGTCAATCATATTGTATGTATCTGTTCATTATGAAAATACATATTTTAATTGATCACCATTCTGATTATTCACACTAGTCATTTTAGATCATGTTTGCCTGAACATGACAATATGTCGATGGTTATTTCTTCACCTGGTAGTGGAGGAAGGTTCAATTGGTGGAAAACCAAAGGCACTGACATGAAAAATTGAGTCTTCATACCACCCTGATGATGATATATATATATAAAAATCAATCAAACAATCATCAATAAAAACATAACATGACATGAAAAAATGTCCAAAACAAATTTTTTGGAGCAGAGCAAACAACATATTCACAGTTTGAGGAGGGTGTTGACATAATAGTCACCTTCAGCCAACACAAAGCCAGATTCGGTGTACAGCCCACTGTGGAACTGGTGAGAAACCAAGTTAAGGTACAAACATTACAAAAAAGTTAAGTGATCTGGATCAACAACCTTGAACTCTTTACCTGCTACGCTAAATACATGGCAGGCTGTGATGCACTGGGAGTTCTGATAACTTTCTATCATGGTGCCAGCACTGACGCAACCATTTGTGTTAGATTTGTGATAGTGGTTTTTCTGTGGGATCGGACAAGACAGGTTGGCCTTTGGCCCCCACAGGCATAGATAATCCTGTCTCCAGTTTACTGGTATATAATTGATAATGTTATTTACTTTTCACTTAGATAGTGTTAGTGTTGTAACTGACTGGTTTATATTCAAAAGCATCACAAGATTCTCAGTAGTGACGGTCTTTGTCCAGTTTCCTTTGAAATTTTGCGAATTAATACCTATACTTAGACAATTTTTTTAACCTATAAAGCCACTTGGTTGAGCACCAATGCAATTTGAATAATATAAATCAATTCACTATGATTTTATATGACTTTTACTTTGAGTAGCAGCAAAAGGATATTGCCTTGGAAAGGTTCAACTGCACAGAGCCAGTCAGGTCTTCAAGAAAAAACTTTCCCTGAGAGAGAAAACAGAAATAACGCACTGGTTCTAAAACATGCATTTCTCAGATGTATACAATACAAATGTTCTGTAACCAATTAAGTAGTTTAGATCTCAAGATTTGAAATCATGCATACAGTGTTTTGTTTTTTGAGACAAGGTAATATACCGGAGAACACCTACTGTACCTCTTTAAGCTGTGTGATCATGCCAAGGACAATAACTTCACCCAGTTTTGCAGTGCTTCCTAAAAGAGCCTCCACAGTCTTTAACTGCATGGGAAACCACATTAATATGGTAATGATTAAAAGGTCACAAAATACACAAAATATTTAACTTTGTTTTTGAGGTGAAAGTGCTATTCATTATGTATTTTGATTAGTTGAATTAAAGAAGGATAATTAAATCTCTTGACCGGCTACAGTTTTCAATATATTTTTTGGGTCTTCATTTTAGAGAAGTATATATTCTTTTATATATACTGTGATATAGTATTAATAATAATATAAAATAATTCTTATAATAGACAAACAAAGAGGCACATATTAGATACTGAATGATACTTTGCTTTTGACCTTTGTTTTAGAATTTACATCACATTTTGCTTACTGGTGCTTAAAATCCATATACAGATATGATAACGTTAAGGGGAAAAATTAGGAATCAATGCATCAAACTCACTTACACATTATTGGTAATTGGGAAAAAACAATTAGCCCACTCTGCATGTCTTTGGGACCGTGGACTGTGGGAGGAAACCGAAATCCCTGGAGGAAACCCATCAACCACAGGGAGAATATGCAAATGCCACGCACACAGACACAAAGCCGGAATTCTAACCCTGTGAGGCCGCAGTGCTAACCACAATCCAACTGTGCCACCATATATGACTGATGTATTTGTTTATGTATTTTTTGACTTTTTTAGCCATTTATCTAAAGTACATTAAAACCTTTAGACTTGAAAACTCGGTTGATCTCAGGCATTCATGGCATCAGGGTTGTTGGCACAGTAGTCGATTTTGCAAATTGATAATTATAAATATTGTTTTTATTTTCAACAAAACTAAATTAGCTAAATTTGTCAATTTTTCTTTTTAAATCATTTTGGTTGCAGAGCAGTGATTAAACAATGTTTAAAGTAACAGTGTTACTTTACCTGGAATTTATTTCTCGCTTCATCTGCAGCAACGCCAATCAATGGTGCAGTAAAGAGTTCATGTCTGTGTATGCGCTAGACGTTGGGGGAAAAAAAAGATAATTTGTACATTGAAAAAAGGAATTAAGAAAATAGTTAAGAGTCGAAACCTTGGGTAAAAAGGAAAATTAAATGTACCCACTAGGTTTGTACAGTATTGATTTTATTATTATTATTATTATTATTATTATTATTATATTTTAAAATATCATAATCAACTATTTAATCTTCCAGAACCATTAGCTTTATTCCTACACTTGCATTCATTTCATGTTAATATTTTAACTAGTAGTTGTATATGACTGCCCAATTACGACTGATTATAAATTCATAATAACACATATCAACAAGTGTTGTGAAATATCTTTTTTTTTAAAGGTAATTTCTTGTGAAAATTAGACATTTTGAAATTCTGTTTGCTATTCGTTTTATCTCACTGACTTTAAGAAGAAAAAAAAAAGAGCATAAACTATGGATTATAAACGACCAGACACTGTGATGTCTGGGTACTCTACTCATTTTGTCTCAGACTCCTGTGATTGCTGTCATTTGTCTTGTGGATGGCAGCCTGGTCCATTATGGTTATTAGATCGATTTTTCTGTCCCATAAACTCGTGATAGATTTGTTGCTGATCTCTGTCTGCTGTACCTCATTCTAGATGTATTTTTAAAAATCTTGAGCAAAGCCTCTTTACAGAATAAAAAAAAATGATCAGTCGGTGTTAAGACAAACTCCCCAAGATGCCTGTAGACTGAAAACTTCAGAGGAACCAGGCTCAACAGGAAACACATCCTCATTTGAATGGTTTAAGAGGGTAATTTGCAGCCAGGTGATTCTAATTATCAGCCTTTGATTAACTGATCATCAACAGATGTGCAGACCTCTATAAAAGCCAAAGTTTTGGCAGTTAGATAATCTGGAGCGTTCAGGTACGAGTTAACACAATTCCGAGAGGGAAAGACATAAGCAGTGGTCTTAGAGAAGCAATTGTTGCTGCACATCAATCTGGAAAAGGTTATAAAACCGTTACCAAACAATCTGAAGTTCAACATCATTTGAACAGCAGTGAAAAAGTTTATTCACAAGTAAAAAGGATTCAAGACCGTTACCAGCAGTGGACATCCCAGCACTTTCACCCCAAGGTCAGATTGTGTAACGCTCAGAGAAACCCAAAAGGTACATCTCAGACCCTACAGGCCTCACTGAGCATGTTAAAGTCCATGACAGCACACTATATGTATATATGTATGTGTGTGTGTGTATGTGTGAGAGAGAGAGAGAGAATTTCTTGATAAGAATGGTCTTTCCAGGTCATACATACTTTCACTCAAACACTTGATCAATCAGGTGTCTTACCTGCTGTAGGATGGTATAACGTTCTCGAAAGAGCTCAGCCTTGTCTCTAGCTTGGCCACACACACTAGGGACTGGATGGTTGGTCATGCTTATTCTGTAAGATGGGAAAGAAAGAAAGAAAAAAAAAAACAGCCAGTAGTATGCATACCTCATCACAGTAAACTTACCATCTGGTAAAGGCAGATTCTACATTAGAATTCTACATTCTAGATTACTCCAATTGATGAATTCAAGTATTCATTAAACAGTAGTAAAATATTAATAACCATAAAAAGATGATTCAGATGAATCAAATATGATGAATGAAAATACTGTAGTGGATTAAGAGATTGCTTACGGGATGAATTTCTTCCTTTCTGTACTGTACATAAATCTAGGCACATCGAAAGCTCCAATGATGTTAAACACGTTGTCTCTAGAAACACAGAAGACCACTGATTGGGCTGATGTTTTCAGTGTTCGAGGAAAAAATGCAATATTAACTTCTGGAGCCTTACATAGTTTCATCACATGACTGACTGCAGTCCTGCACAGCGGTCTCAGCTACGGAGAGCTCAATCATGTTAGAAGACACTGAAATGAACAAGGATCGGCAGGTATTATTAATTTGCTTATTCATTAGTAAAACTGCTGTCTGTTAATTGTTTGAGTGGGTTCTTACAGGGCTGTTTTTCAATTCCATCCAGGATCCGCTCAATGACATCTTCCAGTTCCACGTCACTCACAGACTCCAACACTTCCACCAGATATTTGCTGGCTTCACTGTGAAGAACATCAAATTATATATAATTTCATTTGCTAATGTACATATTGCTTTACATATTTTTAATAAAGTCTAATATTAATATTAACTTGATTATTAGCAGTGAGTCCACAATAAAGACTGTAAGTCGGGCATTGCAGTGTGGATTTTGCTATAATCAATTCATTATACCTACAACCTATACCATAATACAATAAGTCCCTTACATACAAACAAACTCCGTTCCTAGAGCTTGTTCGTAAGTCGAATTTGTATACGTACTAGGATACTAACAGGAACTAACAGAATTTGTCTCCATCAATACTGAATTGGTGCTTCTTAGTAGTACCAGCTTTATCGCCACTGTTTTTACCCTTGCTTCTAGACAACCTGGGCCTGTACTGCCCTTGCAGAGAATGCAGCTTGCACGCAAACTATGTAAGCCAGTCATGTGATCAAAATTCTGCAATTAAACATGTGTGACTGCATGTTTGTATCTTCGAAACTCGAATGTTCATATGTAGGGGACTTACAGTATTCAAGTTCCATTTTATTTAAAGCAGCTTTACAGACTCACAAGAAAATTAGGGAAATTAGTATGAAATGTAAAAAAATATATATGTATAAAATAAGAATGATTAGATAGTCCCTGATGAGCATGTCGAGGGCGACGGCGGTAAGGAAAAACCTCCCTGAGATGGCAATAGGAAGAAACCTTGTGAGGAACCAGACTCAACAGGGAACCCATCCTCATTCAGCGGGGATTGATCAGCAGTCATACACAGAGTTAGATGCCTGGAAGTTTAGTATAACTGTGATGAGCAGTGGTGGCTCAAACGGTTAAGGCTGTTGGTTACTGATCAGAAGAATGTCAGGGGTTTAAGCCCCAGCATTGATCTCTTGAAGGTCCTTAAAGCTCACATATATAGGGCTGAGTACTGAGTGACATATCCTTTTTTAAGCACAGCTTAGGCGATATGATGAACTGAATTTTAGTTAATTTTAACCCAAACATGACTGATAAAAAATTTATATATATATTTTTTTTTTTAAATGGGTCACAGACATTCTAGACGCTCTACATTATTGACGTGTCATTCCCATATTCTGGTAATGGTAAACATTAATGTTCATTAAAGTAATGATAACTTTTGTTCTACCTGAAGTATCAAAACCCAAATTTTAATTTTGATGTCTAAAGCCTCCCTATATTCATATTCTTTTTTTTTTTTTTTAATTTTTTAAATATTGTTATCGACCTATGCTGTGTTGCCACTTGAGTTTGAAGGGCTTTAACCCTCTCTGCTCCAGGTGCGCTGTATCCTGGCTGACGCTGCGCTCTGGCCCCAGCCTACTAACTGGGACATGCGAAAAGGATGATCAGAGGATGTCTGCAACAGCCCAGTCCAAGCCCATCTTCATGGTCACCAGTCATCACACACATCCCAAAGCAGACCATACAAGGTCCTATATAAGCTCAGCCTAAATTAATGCACAACACACTGCACAGACAGAGTCGACCAAACCTGTTACAGTTCATAACACAGACAGGGCACTGCTTCACTGTTTCATAAGAAATTTGTCGAAAACAATAACTTGGTTTCAATTAACCTCTTGCAAATATGCTATTAAATAAAATATAAACATACGGTCGCAGCATTAACCCTCGCATCTTGAAGCCAGCTGATATTTTTGTTTTTAGTCTCCGTGAATCCATTTTCATCCGTTGGCGCTAAATTGTCCCTTCCGCTTCCGGTTTCATTTTTTTTACTTCCGGTAATAAAAACCCGACACAATGCGCTTCAAAATAAAGTGCCGATAGCGTTTATTAAAAAAAAAAATCTAAGTCTGATAAATGTATAATAGTGTACAATATTGCAGTCACACAGTGATATTTATAGGAAGTTATAAATTCCTACATGAAAAATAAAGAATATTAACCCATAATAACTCTTATCAGGTCCCATTCCATGCGCAGTTAAGACGTAAACACAGTGGCGGAGGAGGAACACGGGGCTTCGAAGTTTTTAAGTCTGTAGTCAATGGCAGCATCACATACCGAACCGGTACCGCGAGAAAGAAGCGGACACACGGCTGTGGTTTCAGGAGATACTTTATTTGTGTGGGGAGGTTATGTGGTAAGTAGTGCTGCAAGCGCAGTGCGAATAAATGCACAGATCATCTCTTACATTACAAAGGTTTTAAAGCAGACATTCACAAACTTAGGAATGCTGAGCTTGCCGGCAAAAAGCATCATACTATGACGTCACTCAATGTGATGTCACTCAGGAAGTCATTAACCACGTTCCAGCATAAGTTTAAGGCATGAGCCGTTTGAGATATTAAAAGAAACATCTTCGAGATCATAGGGGCCAGTGTTGGGGGACGTTACCTTTTAAAGTAACTAGTTACATTACAAAATTACATCATTAAAAAGTAATCAGTTACATTACAGCATTGCCTTCTGAGAAAAGTAACTAGTTAGAGTACTGTTCCATTGCAGAAAATGAAAACTCCTTTGTGATTCTTCATGCATGTTGTTTTCTAATTATTTTACAATCATCACTCAGCGATGTTTGGCCCATAATCTGTTAACTACTAATGCCCCTGTCCCTATCTGGCCGTAAGTACGGTTCATCATGTACATCATGTACATCATGATTCACCGCGAGTTTTGGCGCTGTGATTACGTTTCCATCTTTCAGGCAGAACTTCGCCGACTCGCTTTTCCCCGCGAGTCAAACCGCACAGGTGAGCTAGAGGTATGACAGCAGGAAAAACAGAGGGGGGCGGTTTTCGGTTGCGGGGCTTGTAGGACGACTTTCACACACTAACGGAATCACTGCTGTCTGGCTCACGGATTATATTTTTGAAAATATAACTGAGTACTTGGAGGGATGGCGGAACTATTGCATTAGATTACTTATCACATCAAAAAAGTAATCCAAGTACTCTAACGAGGAACGGATTATGCACGCAATCCGAGGTACAAATGGAATAGTAAAATGGAAATAAGTAGAGTGTTAATCACTAATGGCCTCCACGGTCCCTAGTTGGAGTACAGATGTTCCTGGATGGATGGATATAATGATATATTGTTGCCCACCTCTTGCCGTAACCCACACAAAGATTTTTTTTAGGGCACAAGCACTATGACATCAGCCCTACGTCGTCATGGTGTGTGAGGGCCCTCTTGTTCTTCTAAGGATTTTTTTTTCCGGCATCAGGGGCATTTTAGGATGCCTGATTTTGCTGCATAGCTCATACATACTTGCACATATGCACGCGAAACGCGGTACACATTTAGAGCTCACTGACTTGAACAAATTTCATGTCATGGCTCAACTCAACTGGAAGTCAGTTATTTTGGGTCATTTGCAAAACATCCCAAATGGAATTTGATACACTCTTCCTAGAGAATTTATATGATCACACAAAATTTTTGATATCCTGAATGGGTTGGCTGTGACGATGCCTTAAACTAATGCCGAAAGGTGGTTAATAATTTTCTGTGCGATATCACATTGAGTGATATCATAGTGTGATGCTTTTTTTTCATCACTTTTGGCTTTTTGGAGGTCTAAACATAAAATTCCCCCTTTTCTAAAATGATGTCATAATAGTATTGGTATGTCCCCTTTAAATGCATGTGCCCACTCTGCCTATTGTCTTTCTGCGTATTAACTTTTTATGTTAATTTTAAGTGTTGCTGTCCCTAATTGTATTACTTTTATTATGGATGAATAAAACACACTTAGGAAAGTGGGTGGAAACTGTTCGGAAACGTATCTAGTTACATTGTATTTTAAAAACCTTTTTTTTCACTAAACATTTGTTCTTTCATTAATACCAAACATCTCTCTTTAGATAACCTGCATTCAAGCTATTTTTCATATTTATTCATATCACAACCTGGAACAATATAACACAAAATAGTAATTTCCTGTAGCTGTTATACTAAACAATGACCTCAAATATTCATCATATTTTCCTGATTAAAAAATATAGAAACTATCTGTGACAGCCCCTGCTTTTAAAAATGACCCTATTACTTCAATTATTTTATTTGACCTCTCTCTAGGCCTATGTGTAAGCTGCCTCTACTTTGGTTCTAACACCAAACTGTTTTTCCATGTGTAGAACGTTGCTGCATGAGGAAGGCTGTAACTTGCATTTGTTCCCATTTTTTCATTCTTAAGTCAGTTGCTGGTCATGAAGTCTTCCTCCCAAACAATGAGATCTGGTTGTATGACCTGGACACGGGATTATGGTATTTTTGTAATGTTGTTTACTATTATCATATCATAAATTGAAGCTTTCTTGTGCACATACAAGTTAGATGTTTACATCCACTCATCATAAATGTCATGGCAATATTGAACTTTCAGTGATCTCTTTCAGCTGTTTTTTTTTATTTTTTATGGGCAGAATGATTATACATATTTCATTTAAGAAACCCCAAAAATATGGTACACAATGTTAATTTATTTAGGCTCGTTTAATATCAACATGTTCAAAATGATGCCTATTGTTTCAAGAATATACATATAAAGATTTAGATTTAAGATTTAATTTTCTGGTGCTGAAGTCCTGAAATGCCTTAAGTTGCGAAGTTGAAACCCTCTCCACTTCCTGTTAGTGATCATGATCACGCTGGTAGGTTCTCTGTGCCAACATCAAAAAGGGCTTTGTTTGACAGCACTTGTTGGATTAACAGCAGCAGCTTTGCAGTTCTGTTGCTTGACTCCCTGACATTTACCTAAAGCCTTTACTATTGAGCCACCATTGCCCTGAGTTCCCATATTTTTGCCTGAAACTTGTTTTTATGCTACGAAAGGTGCCTGCTAAAGATAAGACATGTTAATGGACATTAAACCAAATAAACCTGTGCTTGATGGGTTTCCTCTGGGTACCCCAGTTTCCTCGCATAGTCCAAAGACATGCAGATTAGGCTAATTGGCATTTCAAAATTGCCTGTAGTGTGTGAATGAGTGTGTACCCCACAATGGATGTACCCTGCGATGGATGTACCCCACTTCGTGCCCTAAGTCTCCTGTGATAGGCTCCAGGCCCCCCTGCCACCCTGAATACAGGAGAAATTGGTATAGATGATGATACATACAGTACCTCCCTGTATACCGCCCTCCCATGACACGCTTTGAAAAATATTTGCCACCCCTTTGCCACCCTATGTAAAATTTTCTAAATCTACCACTGGCATGTAGTGTTATAGCCAGTTCATTTGTGTAATTAATTCATCATGCTCCCATAACCACTCTTTTAAATGTTGAGTCCTGTAATATTCCCATGTCAGCAGGGAATAACCTAGTTATTCAGTACATACAGGTAGTCTGGAAGTCACAATTCTGGCTTCACTTCATTGCCACATGATATGTTGCCTTGAAGCAACCCCAGATTTTAACAGTGTCTCCAGAGCTTGTACAGTGGGCACTCTGCATGATGAGTGCATGCCGTCATGCACTTCCCTTTTCACTCTGATGTGCCCATTGTTCAATACTGCCAATATAATATACTAATGCCATGGCATTCATGCTCATGAGTCTATGTAAAACTTCTGTCCTTAACTATTGTATATTTGTTTACAGTAATTAGTATAATAACTGTCACAATTCAATACACAGCCAGAAGAACTGAAACATTTATACATTTAAAATGTCCTCATGTAGTCTAATTTATAATTAATTGCACTTATATGTCTTATAGGAAAATGTGTTACATGGGTGGGGAAGTTCCTCCATCCATGTCAGGTACCTGCGGTTGCAATCTAAATGGAAACATGTATATATTTGGTGGTTGCAGTGATGATGGTCAAATCAATGAGGTAATCCTATTGTCAGTCATCACATAGGCTTAAACCATATACACTATATGGCCAAAAGTATGTGGACGCCTGCTCATATTACCCATATGCTGGAGGCACAACATTGTCTAGTTTGTATTTGTATGCTATAGATTTTTCTTCACTCATAATAAGGAACTAACCCCAGCCTGTTCTACCAGAACAATAGCCCATGCGTAAAACAACGTCCATAAAGACATGATTTGCCATGGGCGAAGACTAGAGGAGGACTGTATTAATAATTTTTTGGTGTGTTTTTTATGTTTTAAAGTTCATGTGGGTGTAATGGTCAGGTGTCAAAAGTTTGGACACTTTCAGTTCTTTTTCTCTATTTTTATTATATCGACATTGTACGGAAGATATCCAAACTATGAAAGAACATGTATGGCATTATGTAATAAACAAAAAAGTGTCAAACAACCCACTATATGTTTTATATTTTAAATTGTCCAAAGTAGCTATGTTTAGCTATGATGTCAGCTTGGCACACTCATAGCATTCTCTCATCAGAATCATAAGGAATGGAATGGTTTTCAAGTCACTGGTGTGCCTTGTCAAGAGTTAATCTGTGGCAAACATCCATATTATGGCAAGAAACACTCAGTTAACTAAAGAGAAAATACAGTCCATCATTATTTAAGAATCAAGGTCAGTCAATCTGAAAAATGTTTCCCCAAGTGCAGTCGCCAAAACCAGCAAACACTATGCAGAAACTGGCTCCGTCCCAGGAAAGGAAGACCGAGAGCTACCTCTGCTCCAGAAGATACGTTTATTAGAATGTCCAGCCTCAGAAACCGTGGATTTACAGCATTTCAGATTATTCAATCCGATTCAATTTTATTTGTATGGCGCTTTTAACAATTGTCATTACCGCAAAGCAGCTTTAATAATCAAAAGAATTATGGAAGTTTGTATAAAATGTGAATGTGTATGTGATTAGAGCTCACATAAATGCTTCTTGGAGTTCAGGTGGCAGACATATTTTAACATTCACTGTTCAGAGGAGACTGCGTGAGTCAGGACTTCTTGGCCGAACTGCAGCAACAAAACAATTACTTCAGAAGAACAACAAGCAGAAAAGACTCGCTTGGGCCAAGACACACAGGAATTGATATAAGATGGTCTAATAAGTCCAAATTTGAGATTTTTGGTTGTAACCGCCATGTCTTTGTTAGATGTAGAGAGGGTGAACAGACGGTTCCTGAATACAGTATGTGCTTCCCCCTGTGATGAGGTGTTATGGTGCTTTGATGTTGACACTGCTGGTGACTTTGTCAAAATTGAGGGCACACGCCCAGCATGGCATTCCACAGCATTTTTACCCTGACATCCACAATCACCTGATCTAAATTCAATTGAGATGGTTTGTGATGGACCAGAGAGTGAAGAAAAAGCCACCAGCAAGTACTTAACACCTCTGGGAACTCCTTCAAGATTGTTGGAAAACATTGCAGTGACTGTCTCCTGAGGCTGACTAAGAGAACGCCAAGAGTGTCCAAAACTATCATCAAAGCAAAAGGTGGATACTTGAATTGTAAATATAAAACATATACTGAGTTATTTAACATGTTTTTGTTTACATGTTACATGTTTTTGTTCTGTCTTAATTTGAATGTCTTTATTATTAATATACAATGTAGAAAACAAAAGAAAGAAAAAAAGAATGAGAAAAATGAAATAAGAAACTTTTGACTGGTACTGTACTTTTGGCCATTTGGTGTGTCTTTGCCTTCTAGTCTGATTGTTGAGTTGTATGTTTTGTTTTAGCACTGTTCTGTCAATCTCCATGATGGAAAATATACGTGGAAGAAGTTAAGTCATTTCTCTGGGTTAAGGCCGTCACCCCGTGACAAGCTTTCCTGTTGGGTTCACCAAGGAAGGTAGGAGCATGTCGCTAACTGTGCTGTGAGAAATGGCTAAACATGCACTCCCAGAGCACTTTATTAGAAACTGTTTCAGAGTAGGACCTTCTTTGCTCTGAAAGTAGCCCCGTTTTTTATGTTTTGGATTCCTCAAGATGTCGAAAACATTTCTGATCCATGTCAATTATTGTTGTGAATCTCCCATTCTTCTACATCCCAAAAGTGTTCTATAGAATTCCAATCTGAACAAGAAAATTTATGTTAATGAAACCAATTTTCAACAATTTTTATTTTGTGACATGCTGCATTATCATACTCAAAGTAGCTTCAGGATTAGAAAATGGCCAAATTGTGACCAGGAAAAGATGCAGTACTTGAATAGGCTATAGCATTCAAGCAGGCTATAGCAGTTTGCGTTTATATATTATTCCTAATAAAGTGCTCAGTAAAGTAAAATACTGTAGTAGTAACAAACATCTTGTAGACTTTATGTATGATCATGTCAAAAAGTTGTATGAAAATCATGCACTCTTCTATTGAATTCTCGTCTTTAGTATAAAGTGTATTAAATATTAAATAATAGAAATAGAGAAAAAACACTGAATAAGAAAGTGTCCAAACCTTTTAACTGGTTCTGTATTTTTTGCCTTTTAGTGTTTACTTGCATCCTAGTCTAAATGTTGAGTTATATTTTTAGTTCTATCACTATTCTGTCCATCTCCATGATGGAAAATAGAA
>JAAGKR010009258.1:0-27326 GCA_011419295.1 Clarias macrocephalus | reverse complement strand
AATACCATTACCTTACCATTTTTAGAACCAGGAAAATTTGCTGCCAAAACTGGTCTAATTCTGTAGTCACTGATCCAGATTAGTAGTGACAGAATCCTCATTTAGGCTATAACACAAGGCAGTGCAGCACCAATCTGTTTATAGGTGATGTCTTGCATGGTTGGCATAATCCAAGTTGGCAGACAAATGCCAATCATGATGAATTTTGGTGGTTATCTGGTGTTTCCTGAACCACACCCTATAAATACCTAATAATAAATGCTCACAAACATGTAACCTAAAAGTTAATTCTTGATTGTTGTAAAGGAAAAATGCTATATATACTATACTGTATTCGACCTACTATATTATAGCATAAATCTCCTTTTGAATTATTATTTGTTTAAAGATGTCTTAAATTACGACACTGTCTCTTGTTTCATTTAATATTGTTTTAATCACTTATTACTCATCTGTAAGGGAAACATGTTGACATCTATGATCTCCTCTTGTTTATTTGTGATATTTTCTGTTGGACGGGACACTCTGTCCTCATGTGAGAAGGATATTCGATTCGCTGTGTGCGAGAACCAAAACATGGAGTCAAGAAGTCAAGAACATGCTTGTCCTTGATAAGCCTCCTATCCTGTGCCTTGCCCGCACGGGAGGGTGTGTAACTACTATATACTGTATGTGTGTGCTTATCGAATAAAATTCAGACTGGTGTAAGAGCAATCATCTGTGTTCTGGCTGTTCAGAGGTGTGTTGCAACTGTTGGTGTGTCCAACAGTTCTGGTGTCAGAAGTGGCATCCCTCTAATTAGATGAGTAATCTCTTCTTTTGTTTTGAGATATTTGCCTGATTACAGGGATCGAATATAGTACGTTGGGTAAAGGAGTCCGGGCCTCCGAGATAGGCGCCTAAAAGTCACAGAGGACTTTGAAAGTGTTCATATTCATACCAATTTCAAAACAAGCAGGTGGAGCAATTTAATTGCTTTAGAGAACCCTTTTCTTTATAAAACTAACATTATGTAAAGCAAAAATCAGCTTTTCTAAATGTATAATAACCGATGATATTGTAAGTTAATTCTTAAGAAAGCAAAACATGACTTTTCCTTTACAGAATTTTATGCAATAAAGACTGTAAAATAAATAGTAATTTTAAGTAATAAGAACATTCATCCTATAAGTGATTTAGTCATGTCATTATATAAAAAATATTATATTTATATGTATTATAAGTATATAAATAATAATTATTATATAATAATATTCATCATATGAACTGATGCACTACTGTATGTGACAACTTCAGTTCTTAAATCTTATTCCTTCATTTTATTTCATTTATACCACCAGATGACTAATGGCACAAAATTCCAGAGAAGGTAATGCGTCCAACATAATATAGTATTTATTTCGTGTTAGTCAGCAATTACTGGAAACTGTATTGAGGATACCTAATGAAAGTTCATACAAAAAAATTGTTTTAAAAAGAGCAGTTTGATCCTTGTTACTAAACATAAATTACATAACACACAATAATAATAAATATAATGATTGTTATTTTAAATTGTGTACTTTATCTACAGAAGTTCAAACTACAATGACATCACAAGCCAAAACAAGTCTCTGTTTTGTCTCCTGGAACACGCGTGGGGTTAAAAAACTTTTTAAAAGAACGGCCCGCTATTTGGTCTTTTTTGAAATTCTTAATAACCTTAATGCTGATATTGTTTTTATGCAAGAAACACATATTGGGTCAAATTGTTACCACATATTTGAAAGATTTGAAGGGTGGAAAGCCTACTTCACTGTACACAGCCCTCGAAGCAAAGGAGTTGCAATACTGATAAGAGACACTGTACTGTTTAAGTATATATGCCATGATGAGGATTTCAGTGGAGGTTACATTGTGCTGTCCTGTTATCTGTATGGCGAACGGTACACTCTGGTTAGTGTGTACAATCACCATAAAGACAAAATTGTCTTGAATAGACTGAAGGATTATTTAACGGAAAGAACTGAGGGTGTTCTAGTGGTGGGAGGAGATTTCAATACAGTTTTAGATCCCAGCGTAGATCGTAGACCAGCATCTTCAAAAAACTCACCATTAAAAGTTGTTTTAGAAAACTTTACAACATCACTCGAAATCGTAGACACCTGGTCACGCATACATCCTGGTAATGATACAGAGCAGAGATTTACAAGGCAACAGGGTGAGAGAAGTTCTAGAATAGACATGTTTTTCCTGAAAACCGAGGAAATTGATAGAAGACTACAGTCCATTTCAGTTAACAATGATTTGGTGCAAGGACGAACACTTTCTGATCATTACCCTCTTGTTCTTGAACTTCAGATACAAACTGAAGAAATACATACAGACACCAAAAGGCTAAACAATGGCAAGCAGCACAGAGGTATTTATGGCTCACGCTCTCTGACATTCCAGATAGAGACACGGCATTCTACTTGGATGAACCGCTATCTGCTGAGCGTTCGTTCGGCCAGTTACTCAATGCCATTCAGGCAAAGTTTGACTTCAAGAGAAAACAGGCTGAGGCGTTGCGAGACATCATTCCACAATGAGAGATGAAGCCCAAACAGGCTCAGACTTTAAAGGGAGAGGAGCTCTGGCAGCAGGGAGACACTGTTTCTCCTCTCTCAATGTGGCCCAAGAGGCGTTGCACTTCCCTAACACAGTCTCCCAAGCACCCCCCCCCCCCCCCCACACGTAAGTGTATCATTTCAAGCTATGAACCCCAGTTGGGGTGGGTTTGAAAAATAAATAAATTGTCAGGGACTTACGAGAAGTGCCCTCGACGTTTACAGTTTGTTTGCCCCAGAAATGGTGCCTTTTGTAAACTGTGTGAATGTCAATACAGAGTTTTTCTGTTTACAATGTTGCAAAAAAAAAAAAAACATCTATGAGGCTGCACTTTGGCAGGACGGCAGGTTGCAGCAGCCCCTTCGGTGCTCAAGGTGAGCCGGTTGGCTTCACGCTGTCTCGAGTGGCGCGCATGCGCAGTCTTAACATGGGTGCAAAACACAGTCACTATGGGATACCGACTGCAGTTTCGCACAAAGCCACCGCGCTTCTCTTCCGTAATCAACACCGTGGTGTTGGACAATGCCGCACCGGTGCTCCGGCAGGAGAGAAATTCTCTTCTTGGCAAAGGGACGATTCAAGTAGTTTCTCCTTCGGAAGCGAACTCGGGTTGGTACTGCCGTTATTTTGTCGTTCCGAAGAGAGGGGGAGGACTACGTCCTGTTTTGGATCTGTGAACATTTTACACGTTTTTTAATAACGTACAAGTTCAAAATGCTTACACTGAGGCAACTGCTAAATGCAATAGACCCGGGAGATTGGTTCACTACGATCAATCACACGGATGCTTACTTCCATGTAGCATTCTTTACGAGCCACAGAAAATTTCTGAGTGTGCATTAGTGGGCGTGGCCTGCGAGTACCTAGTCGCTAGCTCCCCGATCGTTCACGAAGTGTGTCGAGGCGGCGCTGTCTCCTTTTCAGGAGAGAGGCATGCGCATACTGGCCGATTTAGATGACTGGACGCTAATAGCAAGCTCAAGTGAACAGGTGGAGAAACAGACAGCGTTAGTTCTGTCTCACATTCAGACTCTAGGGTTCTCGGCAAACATGCAGAAAAGCTCACTGACTCCGAGTCAACAGTTTTCATTCCTGGGTCTGTAGACATGCTCCGTTACCAGCTGAGCACATGTCAGAACACAGAATAGCCTGGTTTTAGCGCTGCCTTTCTCGTTTCCGAGTGATTTTACAGTTATGGGGAATGACGGCATCTATGAATGCTGGGATGTCTCTCAACCTGCTGAACATGCGTGCATTTCAGCGCTGCGTGCGCTCTCACCGCCTATGTGCTGCGCAACACCTCAACAGGAGGCTGACAGTGACGCCGTCATGCATGTCAGCTCTTCTGCCCTGGAGGGAACCCAGACTGTTACACCAGGGCTCTCTGATAGGCAGGGTGTCGTTTTGCAAAGTGGTGTCAACAGATGCCTCTCTGAGCGGGTGGGGCGCTCTGTGCGACGCCTCCGCGGCAAGGGGCGTGATCACAGGAACAACGCAGGCTTTACAGCAACTCTTGTTGTATATTATATTATATTATAGCTGTTGGCGGTGTTTTCAGCCCTGAGACATTTTCGTCTTGTGATGGAATGAAGGTTACACCCATGGGTGGTAGCTCAGATCTGGGAGCGCTTCGGCAGGGCAGTAGTGGATCTTTTTGCATCCAAAGAGAATGCTCAATGCCCATTTTTCTTCTCCATAACAAATCGCAGTGCTCCTCTGGGGATCGATGTGCTGACATACTCATGGGCCCCAGTTCTATTGTATGCTTTTCCTTCAGTAAAACTGATTTGGCCTGACACAGAGAGGGTGCGCCAGCAGGGTTAGTCCCTAATCCTGGTGCCCCTCGTTGGCTGGCGAAGTCATGGTATGCATAGTCAGCCTGCTAGCAGCAGAACCATAGAACCTTCCTCTCCTCAGGGACCTTCGGTCTCAGGCGGGGGGAGGGGGTTCACCCATGTCCCAAACTGTGGAACTTGCAGGCTTACCTGTTGAAAGGTCCAATCTGATAGCTAAAGACATCCTCCGAATGTGATACAGACAATTCAAAGTGCTCGGGCCTCATCTACTAAAGATTTATATGCTTACAAGTGGCAAGCTTTTGGGCAATGGTGTCAAGGACGTAATGTTCTTCCATATCAGTGCTCGATGGTGTGGGTTTTGTCTTTTCTACAAGAACTGTTAGAAAAAGCCCTTTCCATCTCTACTATTAAAGTATACCTGGCGGCTAGATCAGCCTGTCATATTGGTTTTGATGGAGTGTCAACGGGGGCTCATCCGCTGGCAGTACGATTGTTAAGAGGGGTACAACGTCTGTGACTCACTGTGAGGTCCAATGTTCCGTCTTGGGATTTATTGTTAGTGCTTGAGGCCCTCTGTGGCCCTCCTTTTGAGCCAGTTGAGTCTATAAATATAAAAATTTTCATATAAGACGGCACTCCTTCTGGCTTTAGCGTCTGCTAAGCGAGTGGGTGATCTCCATGTTTTGTTTGTGCATCCATCTTGTTCGCAGTTTGCTGTGAATGGTTTAAAGGTTACTCTACGGCCAAACGCGGCCTATGTACCTAAAGTGGTCTCCATTGATTATAGCTCTATGGTATTTGACCTTTATAGCTTCTGCCTCCCTCATTTTACTTCTGAGAAACAGGGAAAATTGCATAATTTGTGCCCTGTATGTGCACTAAGTGTCTACATGGACCATACAGTGAATATGCGTGTATGTGATCAACTGTTTGTCTGCTTTGCCAGTCCAGTAAAGGGTAAAGCACTGGCTAAACAGTGGCTTTCCCATTGGATTGAGGAGGCTATTACATTAGCTTATAGCAGCAAGGGTGTCCCATTGCCTTAGGGTGTGAAAGCACATTCAACAAGAGCTATGGCAACATCATGGGCGCTATTCAAAGGGATATCCGTGGGTGATATCTGCACGGCAGCCAGTTGGTCCTCACCGCACATGTTTATCCGCTTCTACCATCTGGACATAACGGCCCCCTCGGTGGCTCATTGTGTCCTCTCTGCAGGCAGTAAAGTAGCAATCAGGTTTTTTGGTAACTTTGGTAGATGCTCAGCGGGGCGTGAATATATGTCCCATACAATATGTGTTGTACCGAGTGAATCAACTGAAAGAGAACGAATGGTTATGACTATAACCTCTGTTCCCTGAAGGAGAGGAACGAGGTACAACACATTGCTGCCCCGCCTCTCAGCTTAGCTCGGCGAAGAGTGGCTGTCGAACTGAGAGTCAACCGTGGTCACCACAGGTTTGACTGCCTTTAAGGCATGAATAAAGGTGGCTTCAGCCAGGACACGCGAAGGCGTGATATCCCATACAATATGTGTTGTACCTCGTTCCTCTCCTTCAGGGGACAGAGGTTATAGTCATAACCATTTGTTTTGGAAAATCTTCACTTTGGCAAGAGTTTTTCAAAAGCTTCGTTTTCAACAACCAAAACTCAGTTTGCGTGCTCATGGCCTAACTCTTACCCAAAGAATAAAAAAATTCTGAATTTATCTAAATCCAGACAACACTCAGTCAGATTCTGAAGACATTTTCAGAGGGCACAAACACTCTTCTTATAAGTTTTTCGAGTAGTGCAGCTCTTGTAATAACGACATTAAAATTATTTTCGAAGCTTTAGCGTCTTTTTGATGGAAATAGGAGTGACATTGTGAATTTGTGACACTGACAGTAAGCTGCAATGTTAACTCCAGAACTGGTAAACAGACCATTTTCTCTAAAGTCACATCTGACTGCTGCTGGTGCTGCCAGTGATAGTCAAAACGGCAAATAAAAAACTAAACTGAGAAATAAACTGTAAACTACAAACAAATTTTATAAGTCTTTTTATAAGTTTTATAAATTTAAAAAGTCACCACTTACCCTGAATAATGTCCATTAAGCTACCACCTTCATCTCTGTAGTGCAGTTTGATAGCATCAATTCGGCGGGGGTGGGGTGGGTTGTTAAAATCACATGATTGCAACTTAGCGCAGCTACATTGCTGACAGATTTGTGAACAATATTTGAGAGATATGGTTATTTTGTGTATGTAGAAAATGTTTCAGATCTTTGAGTTCATCTCATAAAAAATGGGAGCAAAAACAAAAGTGTTGCTAACAGTTAGAACTCAGAAAAAGGGGAGGCAGATGCAGGAGCAAAGTTTGAAGCTTTACTGTTATGTTTATTTTTGTTCAGTGTACATACCATACAAGTAGAATCCCATGGAACCCAATCAATCAAGCAGGCGAACAACTTGCAGGAGAACTGAGAACTTGCACACTCTATCTGGGAAACAATGTGCACTATAGAGAGGCAGAAATGTCTCTATACGTCCAATAAATGTTCGTAGCTAACAGGTCTGAAGCTGTCTCACGCCAACCTCCAAATCTGAATAAATATAGACAAATATAGGCAAACGTGAACAAATTCAAAGAACTACTGCACTTCACACAAAAGACATCCTCACATTAAACTGTCTGGGCTACCCCAAAATGTCTATGAATACACTGTATGTAAGGTTTTATAATATTGTATATTAGATATATAATATAAGACATTATAATCTAATAAGACAATTCCTGTGCCCTGAGAACAGCCCCCTCACTGAGCTTCCTGATGCCTTATGTGATAACACCTTCTATATCCTATATCCAGGCGAATATACATCCAAATGGCTCTTGTTCGCTAGCACTGTTTTGTTTAGAACAGTATTGTGTCTTAGATTGACGGTTTGTCTATGCAGCATTGACAGATAGCTAACAGTTAGAACTCAGAAAAAGGGGAGGCAGGTGCAGGAGCAAAGTTTGAAGCTTTACTGTTATGTTCTTTCCTCTTCCTTTTCTTTATCTTACTCTTACTCTTACTGTAAAAAGGCAAATCCCTTTCAAGGCACAAAGAAAACAGAGTGGACTTCTTGGAAACGCTGCAATTACTTCCTGGTTAACCTTTAATCCAAGAGTCACATGGTCTAAATCAACCACTAAGAAAATAGTTTACATTACCTGTGTCTTTTGTTGTTACACTGAACTGCAACAAGATGGCACCAGAAAATTAAAACCAAATGTGTGCCATCACGAGGAGAATGCAAATGTATTTCCCCTCTCCTGTCTGTCTCCGGGTCTCTTTATGACTGAGATGTTAATGACTGGTTCTTTTCATATTCAGGACACAGCACTGCTTTAAATATGCTCTCTTTGCTGAGAATAAACCAAGATCTTCAGGCATTGTGTGTGTTTCTCTCATGGTCGACCAGGTGAGTACCAGTAAGTGTATCAAGGTGCAGCAACGCAACTCTTCTTCTCTTAGCTTAAAACTTGGACACACTTCTATTTCATTTCAACCTGGCGCAGTGCCTCACGTTTCCTTACACACGTGTATAAACACTCACTCGCATATGCCCATACACAGGACACATGAAAGGGAGACGGCCACCAGGACTACATCCCTCCTTAGGCACTCAGTTCCTATAACAACCAAAGAATGTTAAATGTCTCTCTCTGTGTTAGCACCAATGCCCTGGTAAAACGATTCACTCTAAGAGACCCCACACCGCAACACTTCTCACACAAACAAGGGGGAAACTCAATTAATAAAAGAAAACCACTTATACACTTAACACAAGTCATAACAAGAAAATAAACAATTCATAAAAATCCAATGCTATGGTAAAAACAATGAACAAATAACAGAGACAAAGAAAAGAAATCTAACCTACTACACTCACCTACATGCATACATGCACGCAAGTACACAAAATGCACAACTAAAAATAGTTAAAAGGAATTACAAAACCAGTTGAAGCAAACCAGTTCAAATTCCCGGCAAAGCAAAGTTAGCTCCCGGCAAAGCAGAGTTAACTCCCGGCAATTAGTTCCCACGCAGTAGAATCCCATGGAACTCAGTTACACTCTAAGTACATACACTCTATCTGGGGAAACAATGTGCACTACAGAGAGGCAGAAACGTTCCAATGTCTGATTCTGTAGAGGGATAATCTCGGGCCAATGCCGGCAATGAGGCTTTGTTAGATGTTCCGTTCTGGATGACACTGTGATAACAAGAAAGGCAAGGGCCGGGACCTACAGTATGACACAATACTACCTTGTCACCGAACTTGTATGTCTCCTCACTGCCCCATCATTGGACCACCAATAAATTGAGTAACCAACCAAACATAAGTAGGGGAGCCTCAGTGTTCCTGCCACATAAGCAACCATTTTTTCTTTTTGAACTTTTCCTTGGTTGGCGATAAAAGATGTTACCATTCCATACTCTGCCATTTACTCTCAGGTTTAAAGTAATGAATCCCTGTCTTGCGACCAGTAATCATTCTCTAATAAACTTTCACCTTCCATAGAGTATTGGACCAAATTTTGTTTGCAGACATCCAAACACTTTATCCATACTGCACACAAAGTACCAGGTACACTCTCATACCACAAAAAAAAAATAAAAATAAAAATAATAATAATAATAATAAATGAATAAATAAAAAATTCACAGCATGCTGCTCTTTTGTGCAAATCACAGGTGGGGCATCAATTTTTGCTTGCACCACAGTTACAAAGAAACTGATGTAACACCTGCACATCAGTAACTGAGGAGAAAGGAAAGCACAACACAAGTTTTAATATAATCTGAATGCAAATCATTTTTGACTCATCCTGTTACATGGGGCACACTTAATAGCCTTAAAAGCCTTCCCATTTGGAGATAATGTAGGTTTATTCATTTGAACACAGAAATAGACAACAACAAAAACAAAAGTCACCGTGGCATAAAGATCCCTTGTCTCAGAGGTGGGATTCTATTTGTAACATTAACAAAAAACTCCTTTTTGTGGATTCTCTCCTTTATTTTCCTTGTCTTTCCACTTTTCTTTTCTGTTTTTTTTTCTTTTCTTGGTCTTCGACTTTGTCTTTGTCCCTGTAAATCATTGAGTTGTTACATAGAGGCTACATTGTGGCTACTACTACCAAAGAGTGGGCGCCCAGTCAAAATGACCCGAAGAGCCCAACAAAGAATCATTAATAAGGTAAAGAAACACCTTGAGTGACAGCTAAAGATTTGAAAGCATCATTGAAACTGGCTAGCATCGGTGTTAGCACAACAGAATGGCTTCAGAAAAACAAAATCCACCTTTTGGAGTGGCCAAGATAAAGCATTGTAGTGGGCGCAGAAATCATGGACAAAAGAGTTATTGCAGTGCAATAAGGTGCTCGTTTAATTGTTTGTGTTTTGTGGGGAAAAAAGAACAGAAAATATCTAGAAAATATGGCGTTATTAGATCCAGCCAATTTAAGTAGCTGTCGAGGAGTAGGGAGGTGTGCAGATGAGACAGTCCTCGGTGTACAGTCCAGGCTCGGGTGTAGCAAAGCGATGTGCTGAGTGGGCCTGAGCGGGAGAAGCACGAGCCGAGGCTTTAGGTGCGTGACAGCGTTGCCCTCTTCTCCGAGGATTACGAGATAACAAGCTCTCACTGGGCCAGAGTCTGTGGAGAGAGAAAACCACATAAGTGCCATACTTTGTTTATCCTACTCACAGGTATATGCCACCGGGGTCCTTTTATAGACAGCCGCCGACAGGTGGATGGCAGGTGATTCGCTGTGGGCTGATGTTGGTGATTTGTGGTGCCCTGCCCCTTTTTAAGCTTGTTGGTAGCTGTCCAGGGTGCCAATAGACATACTATGGAATGACTAGAAGAGTCATACACAAGAAGTCCAAAGAATATGACAGAGTTAAATTTGGCCAGAAAGAATGGGCTAAAATCCCTCTTGGTTGAGGCATAAAATAATTACTACAATATATTAAATAAAAAAAAAAAAAATTAACCTGCACTTTACCTTTAAAAAAAAACTAAAAATAAATCCAGACAGATAAGTGTGTGTGTGTGGTGTGTGTAATGTGCCCGCACACACACACATTAATGGAAAGCTTATTTTATCTAAAAAATTAGCAAGGAACATCACTAATGACACTCGTGTGAGCGCATACTAACAGAATCACTGCTGTAAAGTGTAAAAACAAATATACAAATGAACCACCACTTTACCTTTAAAAAGAATCGCGACAGAGCAGAGAGTTCGTGTCTGTATGTGTGTGTGAAGCCGAGGAGGGGCGGTGTAAATTCGAGAGACAGAGAGTGTGTGTGTGTTGGTGTCAAATTACGCTCACGCACACACCCATAGGACTAACGACATGCTGAAACAGAGAGGGAGATGTTGACTATACCTGTAAGAGATGAGCACTAAGACCCAGCAAGGGAGATGATTACCCTCAATTCCGCAGCACAAGAGAGAGAAAAACCATTGGCTCAGTTGTGATCATGTGACGCTCAGTGTAAAAACAAGAAGCGCATGCGTGATACATGATACTCGGTACTCGTAATCCAAGACTTGCTCGTTTTCAAGTCAAAATTTATTAAAAATCTTTGCTCGTTTTGAGGAACACTCGCAAACAATGTTACTTGCAATCTGAGGTTCCACTGTATATAGGAAAAATAACTCATTTTTTACCTTATTTTCCCTTTGAAACCAGAATTGAATCTAAATCTGTTCATCCATCTACGAACCTCTGAAGTCCAACTAGGGGCCGTGGAGGCCAATGGTGACCATTGTATTTATTCCCATTTTATACAACTGTGGTAAGACCTTTTGTCAACATTCACATGCTCATTCACACACTACGGGAAACGTGGAAACAAACTGGAGAACCTAGAGGAAACACACCAAGCATGGGGACAAGATGCAAACTCCAAGCACACGATCCCGGAGCAAGAATCCAACCCAGGGCAAAAGACGCAAGGTATCATTTTTCATCATTACGCAACATAATAACACTATACCTAGAGGACAGTTTTACACAAGTTTTTCATAAATGTCCCACACAGTAGTCAAATAAGAGAGGAGGATACTGTGTAAGACAAGAGGAGGGAGGGGGAAGGGAGTCAATCCTCCTCTCTTCTTAATCTAGCTTCACGCACATATACACAGAGCATATGCACACGCATACACACACACACACACACACACACACACACACACACACACACACACACACACACACACACACACACACGCACGCACACACACACACACACACACACACACACACAGCACATGCGCATACACTAACTAACAGAAACACTTATCTGTCGGGTATCTTTTTTCTTTTTTTTTCAAATTCAAATTTCTAATTCCAATTTTTATTTGTCACATACACAGTCATACACAGTACGATATGCAGTGAAATGCTTATACTTTCAAAGGTAAAGTTATAATATAATATAATATAATATAATATAATATAATATAATATAATATAATATGTCTTTTATTTACAGAAGTTCAATCAACTATAATGACAAAACAAGGAGAACAGAAAAGCCTCTGTGTTGTCTCCTGGAACACACGTGGTATTAAATGTACCAAAAAGTCACCTGACAAGTTTCAAGTTCTGTTGGACAGCCTTGATTCCCTACAGGCTGATGTTGTTTTTTTACAAGAGACACATGTTGCACCAAAGGATGAACAAGAGTTCTTGAAATTTAAAAACTTTGAAGTCTACTTTACTGTGTATAGCAACTGCAGCAGTGGAGTTGCAATACTGATAAGAAAAACTGAAAAGTTTAAGTACATAAACCATAAAAAGGACCGCAGTGGAGGGTACATTGTGCTCTTCTGTTATCTGTTTGATGAGCTGTACACTCTTGTTAATGTGTACCATCATAAGGCAGAGTTTGAAGTCTTGGGTAAACTGAAGAAGTACTTGACAGAAAGAACTATGGGTGTGCTAGTGGTTGGAGGTGATTTCAATACAGGGATTCAAGCATTATGTAATATTACACAAGAGTTTACTGATACTTTGAAACTTAAAGACACTTGGCCATACTTTCACCCTAAAGATCTGGGATTTACATGGCATCAGGGAGAAAGATTTTCTAGGATTGACATGTTTTTTCTAAGAGAGGAAAACATAGGGCAGGTGATTAAAATAGAGGTAGCGAACAACATACAGAATATTTCTGATCATTATCCCCTTGTTCTACAAATTGAAAGGAAAGACCTAAAAGTGGACGAAATTTTGGCCAAGCGCCTCAATGCATTTATTTCATTAGAAAGGAAATGTGATATCTGTGTCATTGTGATCTTTGATAAAAGCAACCAGAAGATCAGGTGTTCATTCCTGAAGAGAAAAATTATCGAGCTAAATACTAAATATAAACAGATATCTAAAGTAGACGCCCTATTTGTCCCACCACAAGACATTCTGGATAACTTTTTTTCTCAAACCCAAAGCTCTTCTAGCGATCTCAGAGATTTTCAGCCTGGTTCTGCACTAGCCAATGCTATTCTCAATTTGGCTCTGGGCGAGCTGGATCAAAATGTTAGGCATGATCCTGCATGCAGAACCACAGTTTTATACCACAAACAGGCTCTGCTCATACATGCACCAGAGAGCAAACAAAAGCAAGTTATTGAGCTAATAAAACAATTCCAGCAGGAATCTGGAATTAATCTTTTTTTCAAATAATAGTAGTATGACAAACTGATTAATTTTTTCATTTGGGTTTACAATTATTTTATATACAAATAATCCTGAACAATCTTGATCCTAAATATTAATGGAAACATCTAAAGTTGTTATTTATTGATATATTTTTAATTAAAATTAGCAATAGCATATAAAAAATGGTCAGTTAGAGAGCCCTTTTACCCCTTCTGCAACACCTTCATTAGAACTAGCTATATCCTCCCTGAAATATCATAAATGTACATTTCTATTTTTAAGTCCAGATAAAACTATGTTTCTGGCTTTTATCTGTTGAGTATTTTATACATTTTATTATTTTCTTGAGAACAGATTTAGGAGATTTTAAACAGACTATCTCTCTCTCTCTCTCTCTCTCTCTCTCTCTCTCTCTCTATATATATATATATATATATATATATATATATATTTTTTTTTTTTAAACTTAAATTCATTTAGATTTAGAGGTGGAATTAATTTGTAAGTTTTTTTGTTTTAACATACATGATTGTGGTATCACGTTTTGTGGATTATTATTTTGTTAATTATGGTAATAATGTAGAGCCAGCAGTGGCTGGTTTTAATCTTTGTCCAGCCTATATTCGAATGCATTTTTGATCCATGAGATCTTTATTTAAAAGTCTTTAAAATACTTTTATCTTCACTTTTATCTTTAAGATACTTTTATTGGGGTACACAGTATTCCAGTCTAATGGAGCTTGTGCATTCTGTCAGAAAATCAGAGATGATTAGTGGGGCAGAAATACTGAGTAGCATTAAGTCTTTGATGCACTCATTACAAGAGAGAACTGTTGTGAAGGATATAAAGTACTATGAAACTTTTGTCTGTGGAAAGGACTTATAGTATAACTGCATATTAGTAAATAAGTGAAAATGTACAACATTTTTATTGTTCAGAAAACATTTAAAATTCTTTCAAAAATTTTCCCAAGTGCCTCAGTATGTTCCTGATCCTTTCAATTAATAGAGCTATTGAGACACAGCTTGGTTAAAAAACAACCCAACTATAACCCAGCCGCTGGGTCACTATTGGACAGAACACACGCTGGGTTGCTTTGGCCCAAGTGCTGGGTTTAACCATTTAACCCAGAATTTGGTTGTTCATCTGAACATCTGGGTTAAATTGACACTCTTGCTGGGTTAAATGTTAAAGTACTGGGTTATTTTATTTAACCCAACCAGTGGGTAAAATTAACACTCTTGCTGGGTTGACACATTCCATTAGATTTTTTTTTCAAAAAAAGATGCAAAATGTACACAACTTCACATAATGTAAATTGATTGTCACAGAATAAGAAATTGTGAATAACTCAATTTTGACAAAAATGTCTGACAAAATCATATAATCCAAAGGTGACCATTTGTTAAATATAAAATAAATGTAACATAAACACTCTGTAAAACAATTTAAACAAGAGGTCCCAGTATATCTGATTTGAATAGCATTTTTTGCATTTAATACAATGTTTAAACACTTTTTTTTACAGAAGTTTTCAATACAAATTTTATAATGCCCACATGACATCAAACATTCCCCATCTTAATATTTTAACTATTAGTATTTCATTTCCTTCAAAATTAAAAGCAAAAACAATAAAACTTTAAAAATATTATTGATTAAATGTGGGGTGAAAACCTGTTCTACAGTATGCTGGAGAGAGGTGGTGAAGAAGGTGAGAAGACACTACTACTACAAAGATGAAAAAACTTTAAAACAAACAATCAACAGCCTCCACCAAAGAGTCTGTATCAATAGCATTGCCTTCAACAATGGGGAAGGTCTGTGAGGTTCCTCTTGTCTCATTCCCAAGGCACAAAACATGGAACAATGCCCCAGTCATCTTCATATTTTGCATCGTTCTCATTATGTTGGTCCCCACCTGTGGATTACACACCATCACTTAGTGTTGCAATATAACTTTTACATCATGCATTTTTGTTAAAGACATACAGCTACATATGTATTTAATGCAAAATTTTTTTCTCTTGTTAATACACAAAAATACATAATGTGAACATGAATTAGGTGTATATTTCTGACTAATTTACCTCACTATTTAACATTTAAATTCTCAACAAACCCTAGATGAATACGATATTTAAGTGATGAATGTACAACTTACAATAAATATTTCATGAGTTTGAACAAAAAGCTAATTTTAAATGATGACGCATTCTCATTTTTTTTAATAATTAAAAAACAGTATGAAAAAAATATATATATACCACCATATCAAAGTATTTAATTTGAAATTAATAAAATATATACATATTAAGATTGCCACACCCTAAAAAATGGTGGGTTAAAAACAACCCAAATTGGGTTGTTTTTAACTCAGTGGCTGGATAAATATTGGACCAACTACATGCTGGATTAATTTAACCCAGCAAAATGGGTTATTTATTTAACTCAGCAGATGGGGAAAATATTCAATCCAAATGCTAGGTCATATTTAACTATAATGCTGGGTTAATTCTACCTCACAAATAGGTTTTTATTATTTTTATGTTTTGCATGTCTATGGGTAAAACAGTTTAAACAGTTAAATTACTTTGATATACTGGTCTATTACAAAACAAAACTCTAAGTTTTGCAAACCATACATATATACAATAAACAACACCCAAAATATACAAATCATAGAAAAAATATTTCTATTTATTTTTCAAAAGCACAAGATGAGATAATACAAAACAAGTTCAACAGTGACATCATTACAATACCATTACGCAGAAGCACTAATGCCTTAGAGTGCTGGTCATTATCTCCCAACATCAGGCCTGGACACTTCAGCCTGCTGGAGATATTCCACGGTGTCGGTTCCAACCTTAGAAAGAAAGAAATTAAAGAAAGTAAAAGTTTACGGAAAAATCGAAAGGCTTGACTAGTATGCATATTTGTAAGAAGATTAGTGTTTTGTAACACCTCAGTTTTTTATATGTGGTTGTTAACGCTAGCAACCTAGCTAAATGCTAGCGTCATGCTGGCACCACAGTTAACAGTTTAGCTTTCATTCATCATTTCACAATCTTCATAAACCCTGCAAGCATTCTACAAAGAAAGCTAAAAAGCTCAGACATCCTTGCAGTTTCTTTCATACACAGGTGGGGTTCTTTGGTTTGACTAGCTAGCAGCCATTGTCAGATAAACTAGCAGGTTATAGCACAGACCAGGCTGAAAGTTTAAGTGTAACGTTAACACGGTAACAGTAATAAATGTTACATACAGTGAACAAATTCAGTCATAGGTGAGTGAAAGTGTGTATACAGACCTTATATTTAACATTTACATTTCCTCTTAAATGCGTGAGGAGGAAGACCAAAAAAAGACACGAAGCTGACACAGCCACTGAAGACACCGGTGAACTATCACTAGCTAACTCAACTCTAACCCAGTATGCTGGGTTAAACAAAAAGTACCCAATTCCCTGTAAATAACAAAGAAAAATAACCCAACAGAGGCAACCCAGCGTTTGAGTAGTAAAAACAACCCAGCATTTTTTTAGTGTGCATTAAACATATTACAATTGCTTCTTTTGACATCTATAAAATATTATAAAATATTCCAACAGACACACACAGCTTTAGTTAAGATTACTAGTAACTTACCTAAAACTACATTTAAAATTACATTTAGTAATTTATTTTTGCATTTGTGTGTGCTACAAACGTACTTTTATTATAAAATACAGTATAGGTGACTATTGGCACAGAATATTAAAACATGAACTCCCCTCACCACCATATCAAAGTGCAACTTAAAAGGTGGAAAATCGAATAAACATGGAAATGAGCTTGCTCCTACCACAATTACAACATTTAAAATGTAGGTAAAAATTCATATTAACTTACCATAAAATACTGTCAGCTTTAACTGGCATGACCGTCGCTTCAGAAGTGAAGAATCCAGAAAGTTTGTCATGCCGTGTCTCAATTCCGAGAATGCAAACAAAAGACTTGATTTGGTGCACACTCAAGGGTTTGAGGACACCGGGGATATTGCAAATGAAATGCACCGTACAGGATGTCTCACATAGTTCGATATATTATACCATAACCGTATTATACCAAAGATCGCCTTTTAGAAATACACAAAATGAAATAAATCCGCTTTTTTTAACCACTGAAGAGACATCACAGCCAGCAGTAGTTTTCAGAAGTTAAGGCAATTTTTTAAATAGACGCAATCTTTAATAACCGATTGATGTTTTGAACTGTACACAAATACATTCTCGCTTAAAATACTCCTAAATCTGCACTTTGTGACACAATAACAGTAATATTTCAAACATTTTGCAGGCTGCCGTTAGGAGAAACCAGAGAATAAACCAGTTGTTGGGAAAAAATAACCTAACCAGGTGTTTATTTGTAAATGACCCACTATATTTCTTTGACCCAACATAAAGCAACCCAACATATTTACGTGTTTAAAGTACCTAAAATTACACAAAGTTTTGACCCAGCATAAACAACCCAACAATGTGTTTACAAAAACAACCCAGCATTTTTAGACTATAGCTGTTTCTCTACCAGTGTTCTGCATTCTGAACATTTCTTCTTTCAAAAGTCCAAGCAAAACTCCTAATAGTATATAACATTTATATATACTGTAATTGTAATTAACTTGTGACATCATCAGCTCAAAGCAGATTAGGACAAGATTAGGTCTTTATTACTTTGCTAAAAGTTAAAATTAACTTTGATGAATGTTATTTAAAATAATATTTAAATTATTTTTTAAATTAAATTTTACAATTATTACTAAGACTATTAAAATTACTTAATTAATTAAATCAAAATAAATTCCAATATTAATACAATTACTTTGGTAAAGGTAGAATTACAATGATATTGTGCTGAATGAATAACCCCAAAACAATGTTGCAAATACCACCTCAAAACAACAGAATGTTAGTGTAATTGTAAATATATTTTATGGTTAAACTTTGTTCATATGAATTTCTGTCTGCATATTCTATATCTTTATATTCTACCTTGTTGTGATAATGAAGTGGACTATTTTTCTGGACACACACACACACACACACACACACACACACACACACACACACACACACACACACACACACACAAATTACAGCTTACAACAAGTTACAGCTAATGCAAGATGGAAAGCAATGGATTAACATTGACCTGTAAAGATAATTTTACAATTTGAATTTGAAGGTTGATTAGGTACACAGCAACCTTCCCAGTGTTTTATTAACAAAAAGAGTGTTAAATGGCATACAGGATAGTATGGCTGCACATCTCACAGTGAAAAATAAACATTACGTATTCAGTATATTTTTTACATTTAAAAATCAATAAAAATAAATCAGGGGCGTCCTGAAGAAGCTGATAAAATGAAAAATTACCTATAATTTACAGGTATTTTACCTGTTTGCTGGGAGTGTGTTGGGAGCACTAGTGTATCAGGTGTGACCTGTGTGGCAATAAGGATGGTTCACATGGCTCACAGGTCAGGAAGAAGGGGCCCTTTGCCAGATTGTGCTTAGGGCCCCAGGGCAGTCAGGACCAGCCTTGATCCAAGTCCTCTGGTATGTCCAACATTATTTTATCAAAGTCATAATAACTAATAAAAACTGTCTAAAATCTGTGTCCCAACATCTTCAATGTTACAGATGAACCCATTTCAAACAGCCGACTGTTCCGTGAAAGGACCTTGCACTATCTGTGACAATTCCTTGCAATCTCTGTGCATGGAACGTTATCCCCCCACGATGACGCAGTTAACAATGCCCCGCCCCATGTGCTTTCTAATAAGATGGTTGCAATGCTATATAATACCTCTGCAATTTTTGGTGTTCCTGGGTTGAATTTCAAAGAGCATTAGATTAATAGAGAGTACAATCCCTTCATCCACACACTAAGTAGTGCCCTTGGTAAAGGGTTGGAAAGCAATTTGGAATTTGTGTTAGGACCTAGTGTAGGCTTTGTAGCTGTATATAAAACAGCTCTTTAGTTCTGTTTAATACACTGGTAGATAATATTTTGCTGCAAAGAATAGCTCAAAGTGTAACTTCTGCTTGGGTTTGTTTCATTTTATTTTTTATGATGTTTTCACTGATGTTTTTTCGCTGATATTTCACATAATATCTGGAACAAATATCTGCCCATACGGATCAGTATTTCTTTTGTCATTTAACCATGGATAACATTCCCCCATCAAAAATATGATGGGGCATTAATCACTTATCACAACTGTGAATAGATGCGGCAGCAGCGACCGATTAAATCCAAATAAACATTCACACTTGAAAACAACACTAAAACAACTAAAAAATTCCAGAGGGTTAGCGCCTGATATTGCAGGGCAGGGATCACCTACAGTATACTACTTTATCTTTTACTGCTTAGATTTTTGCCTTAGTTTCATTTGGTTTTACGCAGTTTCATGTGCTGTGTGTGAGAGGGAGAGAGAGTTTATATTGTGGATTACAGTACTACTACTACCACTGCTATTAATAATAATAATTGTTGTAATGTAAATTAAACCCATGGGTCTCAATCATCAGTAAATCAGCCAATGTCTACAGTATACTACTGTATTTTTCACTGCTTATATTTTTTCCCAAGTTTCATTTGGTTTTACGAGATTTCATGTGCTATTTGTGTGTGCGTGTATGTGTGTGTGTGTGAGAGAGGGAGCTTATATTGTGATTTGTCCAAGGTTACTAAAGCCTGGCTTACTACTACTAATAAAAATTATTTCAATGTAACCTATGGGTCTCAATCACAAAATCAGCCAATGCTGTAATCAAATGATACAACAAACTATATACTCTGAAAATCATGTTTTATTTGAACATTTTAAAATATGTATACAAAATTTTAATTCATATAACACTCCTATGCTCTTACACCGCATGTTACAGAAACTGACCAGTTATATTAATCACATAACGCACACATCGTTTATTGTAGGCTGTTTGTGTCGTAGAGGAGATCTCTCTCTCTCACACACATTTGCGCAGTCATATGCACACGCACGCTCCAGGATTTGTTAAGTAATATTAGATTTATTTATACAGTGGAACCTCGTATCGCGAGTAACGTGGTTAACGAGTGTTCCGCAAACCGAGCAAAGCTTTTAAATACATTTTTAATTGGAAACCGAGCAAGTATTAGTTTACAAGCGCCGAGTATCATGTATCACGCATGCGACTCTTATTTTGACACCGAGCGTCACTCTCTCACCTTCCCCCCTGGCCCCCCCTCCCCGGCTTCACAAACACACAGAAACTCTGCTCTGTCACGATTCTTTTCAAAGTTCAAACAGTTCTCAAGTTGAAGATGACTGCATTAGCCAGTTCATCTCCCGATTTCTGAATGAGGAAAATAGGATTTCCTTCCCTAAGGAAGCAGTGGAAGCCGTTTGTCAAAAGCATCAACTGTACGGACGCACTGTGGCAGACAAAAATGCCATTTTACTTGCTGCTCTGGAATGTCTTGCCATTGATGCTAATGTCATTCCAGTTGAATTCTCCCAAGCTGAATTTTTTCCTGGTTCCAGCACCCTCCCCAGGATATCCCTACAAGGTTGGGCGGCAGAGCAAGCAAATGATCCTGTCATTAGTAGAGTGGCTCACCTATTGAACACTGGCAAACGTTTATCTTACCGGGTCAGACAGCAAGAAAATCGAGAAGTCCAACTTATGCTTCGACTGATTCACCAAATGGTAGTTCTCGATGGAGTCCTCTACAGGAAGCATATGAACAGAGGAGAGCCCTTTATTAAGCTAGTCCTACGCCAGAAGTATAAGGAAGTGGTCTTAGAAGCTTTGCATGACTCAGTAGGTCATATGGGAGTGGAGCGGACTTTGGATTTAGTTCGTACGCGTTTCTATTGACCAAGGATGTCTTTGGATGTCGAAACCAAGGTCAGTACCTGTGAGAGATGTATCAGAAGGAAGGCAAAAGCGGAAAAAGCATTTCCCCTTGTTAACATCGAGACCAGCCGACCTTTGGAACTTGTCTGCATGGATTACCTTTGATCAGAAAGCAAGGACAGTTGCTAAAGCACTTTGGAGTAACTTCATTCATTATGGGATACCAGAACGCCTACACAGCGACCAAGGCCGAGATTTCGAATCGGCTGTAATCAAAGACCTTTGTTTTCTACTGGGTATAAAGAAGACTAGGACCACTCCTTACCACCCACGTGGAAATCCCGTGGAGAGGTTTAACCAAACTCTTCTCCAAATGCTTGGAACTCTTCAAGAAGAAGACAAGATCAAATGGCGTGATTTTGTGCAGCCTCTGGTACATGCCTATAACTCTACGAAAAATGACACCACCGGGTTTTCCCCTTATCAGTTAATGTTCGGAAGACAGCCAAGCCTTCCCATAGATGTAGCTTTTGGTATCAAGCCTGAAGGGGAAAAGAGAGTTAGTCATGCTGGTTATGTCAAAAAGCTTAAAGAGAGTCTGCAGGAAAGCCACAAGATTGCTGTTGAGTACAGTAAGAAGACAGCTCTTCGAAACAAGCAATGATATGATCTGAAGGTGAGAGAGACCACTTTACAAGCTGAAGACCGGGTTCTCATTAAGAATGTGGGGATAAGAGACAATATAGCTGATCGATGGAGCAAGATCATCTACCAAGTAATCAAGCAAATAACTGATTCTCCAGTTTATGTTGTAAAGCCTCTTACTACTGACGGACCTGAAAGAACCCTTCATTGAGATTTACGATTACCCTGTGGTTTCTTAGCCCCTACCAATTCCAGTGATGAAGACAACAGAATGCAGGGAAAGGAAAAAATGACCTGTTCTAGGGAGTTACCAACAGTTTCAGAAGATAACACTTGACGAACAAGTGTATGAAAGTGGTGGAGAACCAGATTTCTACTTTCCACAAATAATGCAGGATAAGACATATCCTACCATAACAATTGTCAAGGATGTGCCTTGCGTACAAGAAGTGGAACGAAGTTCCTGTGAGACAACATTGAATCCAAATGTACAATCATTTGAACCTTCTGGAGGTTGGAAAAGACTTGACATTGAACTTGAGCAGGTACAAGTTGATGGGGAAACCGCAGTGGAAGAGGTAGCTTTATCTGAAGAGGGAGAAACAAATTTACGTTAGGACACGCTGGAAGAGAATATGGGAAACTCACCTGCAAAGGAACTGGATTCCGAGGCCGTTGATGTCATCGATGATGAGTGTACTGAGGAGTTGATCAGGAATAGAACGGAACCTGTTGAGGGAAAAGATGTAGTAAAGAAGGAAGCCAATGACAGTGAAGTACTGATTGGGGAGAATGTTGAAAGAAACGGAAATACCCCTGTGGAAGAAATACCAGAGCAGGATTTCAGACGTTCTACCAGAGTCAGGGAGCCACCTGATAGGTTAACTTACACTTCATTAGGTAATCCCTTAGTGTTAGTCATGCAATCCCTGTTGAGTGGTTTAAACAAAGCTTTTACCCAAGCCCTTGAGCCAGAAAACTTCCCTGAAATTAGGATACTTACCCCTGATAGATCAGTTATTTTATAGGTACACTACATGCAGAGACGCATGCAGGTTTAGGAGGGGAGGATATAACCCTTTCAAATTTAACACCTATAGTTTCCTTTCTTTCTAGTCCTAAAGTATGTTTATTTGTAAGTACGGTTGATTATATATATCATAAAATGAAGGTTCTGTATTTTAGGTGCGGTACTATCAATTAACCTCTAGAGAGCAGTTAACACTGTGGTATGTTGAGAGTCAACGTATGCTAGAAAATCAGATGAAGAAGCCTGCAGAATGTGTACGCATGAGGTCAGCGTGTAGCTGCAAAGATGATTTAATTTTCATTTGTTCTTCGGTGAAATGTGCATATTCTTTTATAAAGAATAATATAAATCGTCAAGGTCGGTTATTTATCCTATTGCTGAGGAAAACAACTGGTCAATGTTTTGGTTACTGTTTTTCCTTTTACAAGAACTCTGATTGTTTTTTTTTGAACGCTGATTCTGTCAAGTGATCTACCATTTGAACGGCGAGCCAGACCCTAAGCACATACACACTACCCGGGTAGCAACACAAAAGGCCTTTACACACAAAGACATTGAAGCTCTTTACACACATATGATCATTGGAGTTTTACACATGGACATTTGGGTTTTATACATTGGACATTTGAACACTTTACATACAAAGGATCCAGAACAAATTATTGAGACTGTGTTTTATTTTGTTTTATTTTATTCTATTTTACTTTGTTGTTGGTTCATAGTGTTGAGTGGAAACCAGACAAAGAGTCAACTGTGACAATATTGTTTATATTGAATGTGAATCATTGTAAATAAAATTGTTAATTACTCGAAATTGATTTGGTCCACACTTTTACTCTTAAATCCTTGCAGAGCTGAACCTAGGTTGAATTTAATCTCTGTAGAGTAACATATACATAGAATACCACATTCGACGTCCCCGTTACACATACAAAAAACAATTGTAAAAAGCATTTGTAAAAAAATATCTATTGTAACACAAGGCCTAGGGTGCGATGAACTGCCAGTGCTTTTATTTACATTCAAATGTCTCACCAAAATAAAACTAGAAAAAAAAGCAACATAAACTTTCTCTTGAGCTTCTTATCTTTCTTTAGTACTTAAAGGTGACAGGAGGTGTGCAGAATGTACATCCCCTGTGTTAGGATCCGAGCTCAGACGACGTTGTGCTGCGGGCAGGGCGAGTCGAATTGATGAAAGCGCAGGTGGGGGACACAGACATGTCGGAGTGCAGGCTTTGTCTTGGCAGGGAGCGTGAGAGAGAGAGAGCTTCCACAGGTGTCTGAATCTGCAGGCAGAGTAAAATAAAATAAGCTACATACATTAATTATCCTACCCATCGGCATACGCCACCGGGATACTTTTATAGGAAGCGGCGGACAGGTGACTGATTTACTCTGGCAGCAACTGATTTACTCTGGCAGATTTACTCCCTTTTTGGAGTTTTTGGAAGTCGTTTGATCTGTTTCCAGTGTTTCGGCTGTTTTTTTCCCTGGGCAAGTGAGATGATGCTTTTTTACACTGGCTGAAAGCCCGTCACCACAAGGATAAATTACAGTCTGTACAGAAAGAAATTATAAACGCTGAAGAAGTGTGCACCTTGTAATCTAGTAAGCTTGTAAGTAAAGGCGCAACTTAATGGGTAATGTGATATATCCTGACTTTTATGTGTAAGCAGAAATGTAGGGTACATGTGTTTATTGTGTAAGTAAAAGGAAAACAGATCTGATTGTTTAGTCTGTTATGGTGTTCTGGTTGAGGACCCGAATAGCCTGCGGTAAGAAGCTCCTTCTTAGTCTCTCTGTGTTGGTGTTCAGGTAGTGAAAGTGCTTTCTTGACTGCAACAGAGAGAACAACTAGTCTAGGTCCCTAACAAGAAGTAACTAGGGATGATATATCATCTGATAATCCTAAATACGTTTTGTGGTCTGATATAGTCATTTAGTATTTGCCGGTCATGTGGCTTTTACATTACCTGGCATATGACTAAATGAGTAGGCTAAAGGTAAATTTAGGGTATAACCAGTGGCGGCTGGCCAATACGGCGCAGGGGTGCCATCCCCCTTAAAGTTAGGCAGAAAAGAATACTACTTTAACATGTAATTATTTAACATAATAATTATTTCTTAATGAAATAAAGTCATTTAGCCACAATATTCCATTGTACTTCTGAATAGAATTTATTGCAATAAAAAAATCTAAACTGTATTCTATTCATTTGTGTTCGTGTACACGGGGCACAGGACAAACGAGTGTCTATGTAGGCATGTAAATTTTTAAAACGCATGTGATTTGTGGCTGAGTTCTAATTGGATCTTTTCAAATCATCCGAACCCTCCCACTTTTGTTCTTGGCAAATCAATATTGTTTTTAAATATTTGGGCTCATGTGATTGGAACATTCTCAATGAGTCTTTTCCAGCACTTCTTATGGCAAGCGGAGCTGGCTGACTGGATGCGATGTGAGTCATGACTTTATTTTATGCTAGTAGTAATGATGGTTAATCACCTGATAAATGGCTATTTACAGGCAAGTATTAAAAGTTTAATTTTAATTTTGTTTGAGGCCCAAAGATTTTTTGCACCAGCCACCACTGGGTATAACCCTAGCCCTAGCAACTGACTAACATCACGAAATGCACGATTCTGTACAGTCTATGCCTCATTATAGTGATACTACTGAATACTACTCTCCTTTATTTTCCTGCCAACACAAAAATAAGATACAAATAAATAAAAACAGGTTGGAAAGAAAGGTCATCTCCCATGTCAAACTACTCTTCTCCATCTCTAGGAGAGGATTGACCACACTTCTGCTTTTACACACTGTTTGGATTTGCTCTTACAAACCCTTTTGATTAAAATTGGAATAAATGACAATCAAGTTTTTTAAATAGAATGGCTTTTGGGTGGTGTAAATGCATTATATCTGTAACATCTGTACCACCACAGCACGGGGAAATAAGATCTAGCTCACCGGATTACTGAGTTGACGCTTTGTAGTGTAATGAAGAGCACCTGTGTACCCCCCGTGTGTCTACCTATATATTCCGGTCGAACCCGTAGCACTTTGCCTGTTCACTGTCGTGCACCATCCGTATTGTTTGGATGTTCACTATCTCTTCTCTATGTTCCCCCAGGACTGAGCGGTGTCTGCAGGTGTGGTTCTGTTGTCGTGGCAAGGAGTCATCACTCTGGACCAGGTCCGCTGGCCTATGAGCAACAACTGCTGAGGCTGCGGCAAGGTAACGCCACCGTCGCAGACTATGCGATCAAGTTTCGGGTGCTGGCTGCGGAGAGTGGCTGGTGTGATCGCAGCTTGTTAGCCAGATTCCGAGACGGATTACAGCCCGAGGTGCAACTCGAGCTCGCCTGCAGGGACACCGGGATGTCCCTGGACGAGTGCATCGGACTGGCGATCAAGCTGGATCAGCACCTCCGCAGCCAAAAACGTCATCTCCCCCCGAAAGCCGCAGGAAAGCGGCCAGATTACGGCCGCCGCGCCAGCCTCAGCACCCTCCGACAAAACTGCGAGAAACACCACCAGGGGAACCTATGGACATTGGCACATCCCGCCTTACCACCCACAAGAGACAGCGCCGGATTTCAACAGGGCTTTGCCTGTACTGTGGGGGGGAAGGACACAAACTGCCCACCTGCCCGTTACTTAAAGTAACGCACCTCACTCCACCTCGCACTCACCACTCTTTTTGTTTGAAAGCACAACTGTCATATAATAATCACTCTTTGTTTGTTTTTCCCCTTATAGATTCCGGGTCGGCTGGAAACTTTATTTCCTCATCCCTTCTTTCCTCGCTGCGAGCTCCAATGTCGAAGCTACCATGCCCTATGGCGATCAAAGCTCTAGATGGTCAAAGTCTTAAACAATCGCCTGTTAAACAAATATCCGCATCACTTCGGCTAACTTTTCCCGGTCATGCTGAGGAACTAAAATTCTTTGTGCTCCCTCGGTCTGATCATTCCGTCGTGCTGGGAATTCTCGCATCATATCCTGGGCACCTAGATGCACGAAAACATGTACACCGCTGACATTGACAGTCCAGACGACTTCCATTGAGAGCATAGGGATATGTTAAACCGGTTTGTTATAGTTTACTTGGATGATATCTTGGTATACTCCCGGTCATATTCTGAACATGTCCGACATGTAACTGTCGTCCTTCACCGGCTACGCAAACACGGGCTCTATGCGAAGGCAGAGAAATGCGAATTCCACAAGGAGGAGATTGCATTCCTCAGCTATCGCATAGGGCCACAGGGGGTTGAGATGGAGATGACCAAGGTCGCGGCGGTGCAACAATGGCCGGAACCTAAATCAGTGAAGGCGCTACAAAGTTTCCTAGGGTTCGCTAATTTCTATAGACGATTTATTCGAGGTTTCAGTATGGTGGCAGCGCCGCTCACTACTCTATTAAAAGGGAAACCGAAACGCCTTCGCGAGTTTCCCCCGGAAGCGCGCAGGGCGTTTCAACGTCTCAAATCTGCGTTTTCCACTGCACCAATCCTAAGATTACCCGACCCGATGAAGCCTTTTTTAGTTGAGGTAGATGCATCTGAAGTGGGAATAGGAGCGGTGCTGTCACAACGTCACGGCGACCCTGAGAAACTCCACCCCTGCGCTTTCTTCTCTCGTAAATTAACAC
>JAAGKR010009257.1:0-27327 GCA_011419295.1 Clarias macrocephalus | reverse complement strand
TCCCATAAGAAATAATGAAAACTAAAATTAATCGTTCCACAGCCCAAAAAAATAAATACATAAAATAATTAATACAATATATAAAGTAAAAATAAAACAAATTAGCCTGCACTTTACTAAAAAAGTAAAAATAAATCTCGACAGATATTTTTCTGTTTATGCGCGCAGGCGCTGTGTGTCTGTGTGTGTGGGGCATGGTGTCAAATTATGCGCGCGCACACAAATAAGAGGGAGAGAGAAAATGGATCTTTAACCGCTAATGAGACTTTGTTTTGCTTTACACGTGTGCACAGACGTGTGTTATAATAAACAGTACACACACGCTGTGTTTTATGCGCACACATGTGGTCACAGTGTTATAGTAAACAATACATGTGTGCACGGATGTTGATTATACCAGTGACAGACGCGCACTAAGACACCAGCAGGGGAGACGATTACCCACAATTCTGCAGTGCAAGAGAGAGAAAAGCCATTGGCTCAGTTGTGATCATGTGACGCTCAGCGTCAAAACAAGAAGCGCATGCGTGATGCATGATACTTGATACTTGGAACTTGTAAACCAAGACTTGCTCGTTTTCCAAATCAGAATAGGTTAAAAATCTTTGGTCGTCTTGCCGAACGCTCGTAAACAGCGTTACTCGCAATCCGAGGTTCCACTGTACACTGTACATTGTATGTAACAAATCACCCAAAATTGTGTTATTTTAATTCCCAAAATGAATAAAAAATCTTTGATTATGCATTATATATTGTATTTATATAAAATAATGATTACACTCATAAACAGCCTCATTTATTTCACATTTTCTATTTTTAAATCCGTGCTGTGATTGGGTTACACGCCCCTGTCGCTCTGTCTGAAAGCGCCTCATTCCCACCGCCGCGCTCGACAGATGCGAAGGGATTTTCCGCTGATTTCTAGCAAGCTCTCGTTTTCTCCTGTCGGCTTTAAAGACTCTCTCGGAGTCCTCATGGCTTTTCTTCTTCGCTTCTTCTTTTCCAGGAGGCGTTCTTCGGGAAGGACCTCCTGGATAAGAGTAAACAGAGTAAGCAGGCGCTGGAGCCGGGGCCAGGAGAGGAGGAAGTGGCACACGGAGACAGCAAACCGTCCAGCGCCAACTCCAGTTTCCTGGATCCCTCTTCAGATCCACTCCTCAGCGCCGCAGCCACGCCCATCTCCGGGAAAGCTGGGACCCTGCGTATGTTCTACCACACACACACACACACACACACACACACACACACACATACACACACGTGTTTATATCTATATGGACATAGATAAACAGGTAGACGTATCTGTCTTTTCTTTTCTGTTTTCCCCTTCTTCTTTTTCTTATGCACTCGATCATACTTTGTGAATATTCCTCCATAATTTTGGGAAATGATCCATCTTTCCTGTCCAGCCGCGGCCACATCCGATCCCGTTTTTCCCTTCTGCGTTTCTCGGAAGTCTGTAGAGAGGGATAATGCGCCTTATCAGTTCATATTTCTCTTCTCTCCCCCACGACACAGCATACCGCTAAAGCGCACCATGTTATCTCCGAGCACACTGCATGAGGGCGCGTTTCTGTTTGTGTTTTTGCTAGAGGGGGAAAAAAAATGACACGGCTTTAGACCTTTTTTTTTTTTTTTTTTTACTGTCCTCTTTGATCTTTAACAAGTACATTCTTGAAGGCAGTTCAAGAAGAGGCTCATTTCAGTCAACTCATTGTCCTCCGCTGTGCCTCCTCATCCTCAGTTCTGTCATGCTTCATTTAAATCCTGCCCCACAGCCCAGCACTCATCTCCCAGCCCTCGGTGCTCGCCAGGCCTAAGCTGCACTTAAAACTCAATTTACCCGCTCTCATCCGAGTTCCCAGAGTTCCCCCGTCTGGCCACTTTGCAAAGGATAAAAGCCTCGGTAATCAAAGGGCCAGGGGTTTGAAAGCTTTGCTCGTGCTTGTTGGGAGAAAACACTTTAGGGGTCTGCTTATTTGTCCTAGAAGCTACGCTGAGACCGAGATGTTGAGGCGAGGCTTTAACCGTTACATGTCTCTATTCGGAGGATCTCCGTTTAACCTCTTGGTTTTTTTTTTTTTTTTTTTTTTTTCTTTGCCTGGTTTCACACTGTGTTAATTCACCAGCCTTTTGATTTTGATTGACATTTTTGATTCATACACATTCACATTTCATACAAACTTAAATAATTCTTTTGATCGTGTAAAGCTGCTTTGCGCTATACAAATAAAACTGAATTTAATTGTATTTTAAAAACGATCACTCCAGATCTAAACACACTGTACAAGATCCCCTAGTGTGTGTGTGCGTGCATGCGTGTGCGTGCGTGTGTGCGTGCGTGCATGCGTGTGCCTGTGTGTATGTTTTTGTATATGTGTGTATGTGTATGCGTGTGTATATATGTGTGTACACTGAGTCAGACAAAAAAAATTGTACACACTTCTGGAAAAGAAAAACTTGTATGTTTTTTTTTAATACTAAATTTAATACACATTTTAATACTAAATGTATTGCTGCATGTTATATATAGAATATAATGATGATGATATGAAAATATTATTCATATTATATTCATCAAATGTGCACCATACTCTTTTCCTCAAATGTGTATACATTTTTGTGTGTGTGCGCGCGTGTGTCACCATACTGTATTTGTTTTTTGGACCTGATTTAGTCACAGTGAGGGGAATCATTGTGCTTCAGCAGCAAAGCAGCGTCAAAATCATACAGTGTAAATCCAGTCTTGACCATAAATGATCTTTCCTTATTATTATTATTTTAAGCTGCATCTAATCTATTTGTTTCATCATAATTTCTTTCAATCTTAATTTCAACTGTACAGTTAATATTATGTTTATGTTCATTAAGCGTTAAGTTTAATTTTACATTCAGTAGGGGTGTAACGATACATCGGGCACTGTAACGATGTACAGGATGTACGACGTCTCTGTAATACTCTATTAATCATGCGATTGATGTAACCGTATGAGCACTAAAGGTCCCTACCTGTGCAATCCACAGAGTTCAGTTATATACATGTACACGCAGGTCATCAATTAATCGTGCGATTTAATCGATTTCGCATTGTAATCGATCTTTTGTTGGTTAATTTATTTCCACAATTGAGTTGTTGAGTCGTTTACCGGTTTAGAATCAATTTACGATTTTTAAAAACTTAAAATACAGTCCAAAAATTCATCTCGTAAAAACCACTTGCACCTGTCGGAAATACTTGTGTATTGTGTTTGTTAGGTACGTTTGGTATTTTTTTCATGCTTAAAAATTCGTAAGATATATGCGTGCTCGAGATAAATCAGACGAACATTAGTGCTAACATCAAAATGAAAATCACAATGTTCAAAAATCTAAAATCAAACTATACTGCAATTTTTTTTAAAATAGCATATTAGCAAGTGAAGAATTCTAGAATGTAACCAAAATCTATTTTTATATCATATTTTTATAAAATGATTACGACAAACCAAACACAAGATTATTAACCTTATTTCTATTTATAGAAACAGATATTTTTCTAATTTTTCAGAATTTCTTCCTGAAAGAAGAAATAAACGACTTTTTCACTTGCTATTTTAGTAAAATTTGACTAGAAATGAGCTTAATAATCGCATGTTTGCTCCGTTGTAATCTTATTCTAAGAAATTCTGGATAGTTTGGTTAGATTCTAGAATATTTCAACTATAAAGATGGAACTTTTTTGCGGTGTGCTGACCTGCCAGTGATTTCCAGCTTTAGCCATCACGTTTGTTCATGGAGAACTTGCGCGATCGATCATCTGTACTTGTGAAGTGACCAGTAGCTCTGGATCTCACAACTCGCTCCTAAACAAGGGTATGCGACTTGGGAGCTCCATTTCCATTTATTGGAGTTCAGACATTTTGTTTATTCAATCACAATTTTGATTTATTTAATATTTGAATATGGTGAACCTCTAGTATAGTGTGGAAGTCTTTTCCAGACATAGTGAAATAGTAATAGTAAGCCTTTTCAGTCATCATTTTATTTTTATTTATTTGATTTTCGTATATATATATATATATATTAAATGAGTATTGCGTAGTGAACTCCGGATCGTGAATTAAATCAAATTCTGACCAGAGTGTATCGTTACACCCCTAACATTCAGGACGTGTCTCCATGCACCCTCTGACCTGTTGTATTGTAAGTGACCAAGATGCTAATAGTTTCAGAAATCTTTTCAATCTTCAGCCAGTGCACAGGACTCCTTAACCGAGTTGGTTCTCCATTCAGACGACGATCTGCTCGGGATGCTGTCGGATACAGGCCATGATTCAGGTAGACCCCCATCCCGAGCGTAGTCCCCAGCCAAGTCTCCCGGCTCTGTCCCTTTCTGCAAATGCTCTATCTAACCCAGATCCTGTGATGGAAAGGTCAAAGCATTCGCTCCTGAATTTCCACTCACGTTCTTCACATGTTTTACTGCACTGTTTTGTTTTTTGTTTGTTTGGCTTCATTGCAATGTTCCTGATTTGCTTTCATTCTGTGCATCATCTTTTTTTTTTTTTTTGGCTTTGCTGTGCTTTATTTTGATTCTGGTTTGGGTTCCTTCCCGTAGGTCTTGATTTATGCCCTTTCCAGGTGGACAGCTCCCCCTCTCCGTTCGGTAAGAGCTTGGTTGTAGAGCAGCTCTGGCTGTAAGGGTAGAGCCGTCCTGTTTTCTCGACCCCTGGGCCACCCGACACGCCCCTTTCACTTTCTGGATCTCTTCAGCTCTGCATCTCCTTCATCTCCTTTGCCCTTTCATTCACACATTCACTGCATCTCCTTCATCTCCTTCATCTCCTTTGCCCTTTCATTCACACGTCCACACTCATTCACTCGCACTGTATTGTACTCTTGCCGTTTTTCTTTCATTTTACACTAACCACTTAGGAAATGAAATTGCATGCACCTATACTTTGACTCTGAAGCCGAATTGAGAACTGGATTGATGTCGGTGTTGACCGACTCTCACCTCGTCACGTCTCGGTGTGTGTGTGGGTGTGTTTTAGCAAGACGTGGCAAAGGTAGATGAACTAAGTGAAGCTTGCTCTTACAGTGACGGCTTCATAATTAATTTCTGTCTGAGTGCTAACCGCAGTGAAAGTGTGGAAAAGGAAAGGTCAGGTGTGAGTTTAACTACACAGACGCAATCCCATTAGGTGGCAAGGACACACAGTGGAGTAATAGACTCGCTGATCAGGATATTAAAGGGAGAGGTCGGATTTTTTTTCATGTTCGTCATGAATCAAAATCGAGGTGCGTTACAGTAGGTTTTGGTCTTTATAAATGTTCCTGCTCTGCACATTGACCGTGAAGTTTGTCACCCGGAATACGGCTACAGTGTAAGTAATCAGAGCCACATTAAAAAAAAAAAAAAAAATAAAACTTTTCTTTTTTCAGGAAAATAACAAGATGCAAAGAAACGAGTTACATTTGTGCTGATCAGGCTTCATACGAGTCTCAGCCGAAATGTCTTTTTGCATGCCGCGAGGGTTGTGGAATTTGGCCCCGATGACTGACTTGCGTTGTACAAACTTTCCATGTGAATTAATGCTTAGTGTAAAGAGCAGGAAAAGTTATAACGGACAAAATTTTGATTTAAGACAGACCTGAAAAAAAAAAAAAAAACATTTCTCTCTCAGCCCAAAGCCTTAACTCCTCAATTCAGGACTTGGTAACAATTGCGCAATTTCACTTTGCGCCCAAGTTGCCTTTACGTTCATCCGTTTGCTCTGGATTAATTTAGATTAATTCGCCTTGTTACCAACATTTAGAAGAACGTCTTTGTATTTATTTTTTATAGCTCCATCTGTATCATCATGCATGAACACCTTCAAATCGTACGAGTCATACACAATGCAATTTTGACCAGAGCAGCCTGACACATGATACGAGTTTTTCCGCGATGTTCTCAGCCACAGGACTCGCACCATGATGGTGAGCAAATTACAAGAGCTCCAGTCCTGGGAAAGTCTGATTTGATATATCAGTAAGGTGATCCATCTCCTGTGCTGACCGTAATAACTCTCCCCCCATCTTCAGCAGGCTTGAAACAGAAGTAATGGGACAAATTTGCCCAGTCTGAAAGCGGATATCCTGATGCAAGGCCCAAACCAGCAGGGATCATTTCAGCCTTCACACTTTACCAAACCAAAAAGAAAAAAAAAAAGTGTGAAAGAAGTGTGAAAATGAGCTTAACTTTAGGGAAATTAACCTGGTTTTATTGATGAGTCTTTTTTTTTTCTTTTTCTTTTTTCTTCTCATTATACAAAGTTTTTCATCCAGTGATTGAATGTAATGTTTTTACCGAACCCACTCCCTGCCCTTTCAGGATTAATCACTGCAATCGCATACGATTCTTAATTGATTATGTCTTCCTGTCTTTAAATATGGCAGGATACAGGTTTAAAAAAATAATAATTTTTTTTTATAGTTTTTCTCCCCACGCCTGGTTGGCAGGCAACACAAATTCGGTTCGTGTTATTCACAGAAAATTGAGTTAAGGCTGAGGGGGTGGGGGGGGAAACATAAGCGTGCAGAAAAATAATTTTACCATGACAAGCAAGATTGGTCTTCACTCTCCTTTCCTTTTCCGCGTTCTATTTTTCTGTCTGGGCACTCAGACGCGGTAAAAATAAATAAATAAATTGGTTGTCAACGCTGATTTTTACCTTCCTAGTTTGACAATTCTAAGATTTTACTCTTTCAACGTTTTACTTTTCCTCTTGGGGTCGAATGTTCAGGAAATGCCCTTCTCTCAGTATGAACCTAATGAGAACACAACACCCTTTTCTTGCCCCAGCTGGTTTGGATATCGGGGCCATTTCTGATGACCCCTCAGGCCCACCTCAGCCTGTTCCTGCCCGGGGACCTCGACAACTGCAGGAAGAACCACTGGATGTAATCCTCAGCCCTGAACTGGACAAGATGGTGACTGACGGTGAGGATCTTTGATTAGTATGAAAACCGGACTAATTAATCCCTGCCTGAGACTTTTTTTTTTTCACAACGTCCTGCGGTAGTTGTAGATAAAACTCCTGATTTTTAAATAATGAACAGATGCACATCCGACACCTGCACGTTACCTTGTCTTATCGTCACTCACTCATGTGAAAGTAGCTTCAGTCCCTGACTGTCCAGTGTACCATGGGTTCCTCATTTACCCTTCAATCCTTTATTCCCTGTAAAAGTAAATAAGTAAATAAATAAATAATCACAGCTTCCTCTTTTCATCTTCTTTCTGCAAACTTTATCCTGTGATGTGTTGAAGCCTCTAATCAGAGTTAGAGGAATTCAGTCTCGGTTTTCATAGAAGCAAATCTTCCCAACTCTTTAACTTTGACACCACGTTGAATGAATTTCCATGTAATTTCGTGTCTGTCTGTTTTTAGGAGCTATTCTCAGCAAGCTCCAGATTCCAGGTTTGTATGTTTCATTATTCTTGCGCTATAGTAATATTAGGACATGTTAGGATTGATTTACACACAGCCAGCACCTCAGATTAGAGCCGTTATGAAGCTTTACAGAGCAGAAGTAGCATCTCAATATCATCTGTTCAGAGGAGATTATCGTGTATTTTGTTGAACGCCTTCAGTATTGTTTTACAGAGTAGAAAGAAATTAAAATAAGGAACGACCATGGAGTTAGAAGGGGTGTACAAACTTTTGACTGGAACTGTGTTAAGAGTTACTGGAAAACTTTTTAAAAATCTGCGTAATCATAAGTTCATGATAAAAATTCGATGCTTGTTAAGTTACTGTACAGACTTGTAACCACACAGTATTAGTGGGTTACATCACCCCAATAAATGTAAGATGCACCTGTTATGGAAATAGAATAGAACAGAACAGAATAAAATCTTGACATCCTTAGTGCTTTTAATGATATTGTAACATGCTGCAATATTGGTATACAAATGTTAACTTAGATCTTGTGTCTTTTATTTAGAGCTCGAAGGGAAGGATGTGGAAGACCTGTTTACGGCAGTGTTAAGCCCAAGCACCAGTCAGTCATCTCAGCTTGCACAGCCTCCCAACACCATCCCTAATGTGCCAGTCATGACAGTGCCACAACAAGCACAAGGTATCTCTCTTCACTACTCTGTAAATCCAGAGATACTGTACAATGCTATACAATGCCCTATTACTGAATTGTTGGAGCAACTAAAGCTTCTTGGTATTAGTTTCAGGTGTGTTCCCTCGCATGCCTGTTATGAATGGTATGATGGGTCCAAACCCGGGCTTTCCCACAAATTCCATGATGCCTGGAGCTGGCATTTCTAGCAATTTCTCCCCCATTCACCGGATGCCTTTTCATGAAAGCATGAGGTAAGGCAAATTATAGCATGCCGCTGTTAAATTCTCGAATCTGGTACTGGTACTATTTCTTACAGAGAACTGGCATGTCTTCGGCATTTGAGATGGCGATAGTCTTTAAACAATAATATAACGTCCAGAGGTGTGTCTCAATAGAGAGAAGAAGTTCAGCCAGATGGGGAGCGATATGGCAGGTCCTTGGAGTGCCCCCGTCCCAATGCATGGTCCAACTCCTCCTGCAGAGCCAGAAACGGATGCCATGTCCAGTGCCCAGAGGAGTACACTGAAGTGGGAGAAAGAGGAGACGCTTGGAGAGATGGCCACTGTGGCACCTGTGCTCTACACTAACGTCAACTTTCCCAACCTGAGGGAAGAATTTCCAGGTGCGTATCTGGTTCCCAACAATGTCTGACCAGATGTAGTTCATGTCTAGAGACTAATTGTTTAAATTTTATCCATAGATTGGTCAACTAGGGTAAAGCAAATTGCAAAACTGTGGAGAAAGGCTAGTGCTCAGGAAAGAGCTCCATATGTGGTAAGATTTAGTATTAGTTTAAAATTTTGGATTTGGTTTACATTAAAGAAAGTGTAGTCGTTTTATTTTTTATTTATTTCCCCTCTACTCTTTAGCAATTGGCTCGGGATAACCGAGCAGCTCTTCGCATAAATAAGGTTCAGTTGTCTAATGACACACTGAAGAGACAGCAGCAGCAGCAGCAGGCTCCTGACCATTTTGACCCAAGCATGTCCATGGACACTGATCAGCTCTTCAAAGACCCCCTCAAACAGAAGGAGTCTGAGCATGAACAGGAGTGGAAATTCAGACAGGTGATTGACAGCCCTGGGATTTTATTTATTTATTTATTTATTTATTTAACTTTTTTTCTTTCTTTCTTTCTTTCTTTCTTTCTTTTTTTATAGTGTAGTGCTAAGCTGGGTTTCTTACCCATTCAAGGCTTTGGCTTTATGAATTTTGATCAGCTCCATCACCCTAACCTTAATTGACTTCATTTGGATTTGCTGTTTGACTAACATCATTAAGTCACCATGTCACTAAAGATCAGGACAAGAGAGGATTTAGAGCAAAGTTTATAGTTGGGTCAATTGAATGCAAACAGCAGTTAGAGGAAAAATAAGTTGTTTATTTCTTTGTTTTATTGGCAAGAATACTAAGTTGGTTTCTGTTTTAGATCGACATGCTATCTGGGTAGTAAGCCGAAAATGAAATTGCCTGCAGTTTTGAATGCTGAAAAATCATAGCATGGAAATTTCCCCCTATTTTACACGTTTCTGCAGGGCTACCTCAACTGTGCATGATGGGTATTTTCTGTGAAGCCAACATGGCCTGTAGCGAAATATTATGTAAATGCATGGTTAAGTGGCTATTTCTTTCTTTACATTTGGAATTGCCATACAGTCTACTAATTCTTAATTTGCATTTAAAAGGGAGAGTTAAATCAGATGTTGGGACCCCTTAAGAAGCAGCAGGAAAAGGTCCCAAAAAGCAAAGCCATAAAATCAACAAATAAAGACGTCCTTTTTGGACATTCCAACCAAGCACCTATAGCTGCAGGATGTGGAAAAAAATCTCTGGTAAGATCCCAAAGCGAGGCACAGTTTTGCCAAGAAGCAATAAAGACAAATTTACAAAATGCAGGAAAGAAATCAGAAGGTTGAGTGGTTGAGGGATTTTGTATATAAAACAAATATACTGGTATATTTTCCTTTCACCCGAAGTATAGGTATTGGCTTTAAAAAAAAGTCATCGTGATATTGTTATTGTACACATTAACATTTTCCCTGCATGTTTTAACAATTCATTTTAAATGCCCAAAACCTATTTAAGAAATGAGGGGAAAGAGCATTTTTTGGCATTAGGTAAACATAAAATTAAAATTCAGTATAATTGCTTCATCAACTGAAGTGTTTCATTTGCCTTCTGGTTTCCATGGCAGCAAATGAGACAAAAGAGCAAGCAGCAGGCGAAGATTGAAGCCACTCAGAAGCTTGAGCAGGTTAAAAATGAACAGCAGCAACTTCAACAGCAGCAGCAACACTTCAGTGGCCAGTCAAGTGGAGATACCACCAACAGTGGGAGTAAAAGTCCTGGGACACCTCAGCCCACAAATGGAGGCAACACATCACCTCTACAGCCCACGACAATCAAGGATACCTTTGTGAGACCCCAACTTCCTGGGACACCAAGCTCATCTTCAGATGATGTATTTTTGCGTCCTCAACTGCCACCTCCATCATCAGCAGCAAAAACTCCCACCCAGGATACCCAGTATTCTCAGGGGTCAACATCACAGCCACAGTCTCCTCAGATGTTTTCTCCAGGTTCATCAGGCTCCCGTCCATCATCTCCTTGGGATCCATATGCTAAAATGGCAGGTACTCCTCGACCCCCACCCTCAGGATCAAGATGCTCAATATCTGACATGCAGGAAAGGGGCAGGCCCTCCCCAGCCCACGAGTCCTTTGGCTCACCAACAAATGCTGACGTGTATTCAAAGCCACCAGACACACCCAGGCCGGCAGACCCATTTCTGAAACCCCTTGGTCCCGCCAGGCCTTGCTCTGTATCAGAGCAACAGCAGCATCTTCAGCAACAACAGGGTAGATATATGCTGGCTAATACTACACCTGGAGATTTCATCAGGCCGCACCAGAGATCAGAGACATACCAGCGAATACCTTCGCGTGTTCTTCCATCAGACCCTTACTCAAGACCACCGCTAACACCCATTCCTGGAAGTAATGAAGCTGGGTCTGTGCCACTTTTTAAAACTCCCATGCCTCCCTCACATCTTCCCCAAGACTCCTTCAGTACAGGACAGCTCAGCATGAGACGTGGATCATCAGATGGCTATACTCAGGGCCAGCAAACTGATCCTTATGCACATCAACCTCTAACTCCTCATCCATCATTGGCAGATACTTTCAACACTGATGGCAGAATGATGCGACAGGGTTCAGGAGGCCATTTTGCACAACCTATGTCGATGACCAGGCATCCTCAAAGAGATCCTTATGCACAGGCACCATCTACACCTAGACCAGAGTACCCTTCACAAATGACTGATCCCTATTCTCAGCCTCCTGGTACTCCCCGACCTCATGAACCCTGTGCCCAGTCTCCTGGTACTCCAAGGCCTCATTCTGATCCATTTTTAGTGCCTCCTTCCACACCTCGACCCATTGAACAGTTTTCTCAGGCACAGTCTTCTAGCTGCAGGCAGTCTCCATCTCACACTATGGATCCGTACGCCCAAATGCCAGGTACTCCAAGACCAACACCAGCAGAACGATACTCTAAATCCCCAGGTAATCAGAAAAATGCTGATATTTACACGCAGGCTGCTGGACCATCTCGGTCCACCACGTCAGATCCGTATGATCAGCCACCTGGAACACCAAGACCAGTTCTCAATGACCCCTTTGCTCAACCTCCTGGAACCCCAAGGCCAAGCCCTATGGTTCATACACCGGATCCATATAGCCATCAGGCTCAAAATAGGATGACTGATCCATTTGCTCATCCAGCTGGCCCAGGATCTCAAACTCCCAAACATCTCAGCATTTCAGATGAAAACTTTGCCTTGCCACAGACAAATACTAATCAAACTCCTATGCATGACCCCTTTGAACAAGTACCTATGACCCCATGTCCACAGTCAGATGAAAGGCTGGCACCAGCTACAACCAGCTCATCTGATTCCCAGAATCTAATACAACCACCAACAGGAGATACGGAGGAAAAGAAATTACAGGTAAAGTCTTATGAATAAGCCATTTTTAACTATTTGATGCTAATTTAAGCTCTTTCTCTTATTATATGTTTTTTTCCCTGTTCTTAGCGTCAGAGATTACGCCAACTGATCCTGAAACAACAGCAGCAAAAGAGTGCTATCAGGCAAGAGAAAGGACTTCAAGATGCTACTGGTACCCCTACACCTGGCACTCCATTGCAGTGGTCACAGGATGATTCTGGACAACCAAGTGATGCATTTATAGGTCGTCCGCCACCGCCATATCCTGGAACTTTGAGAGCTTCACCAATGCCTGGAGGTCAGAGATTTCCTGTACCTTTCCCTGGTGATCAACGAGCACCATTCTCTGATGAAACCCATTGTTCTCGGCCTCAGTTTTCCAGGGATATGGGCAATATGGTCTTAAGACCACCAGGGTCTAGGTAAGGTGTTTCTTCTCCTCAGTTATATATGTATACGTTTGGGCATCCATCATTTGTAAAATTTTATTTCTTTTTTTCTCATTTTATCTTGCACTTCTCTGAATTATATTTTACAGGTTTGGATTTCCACCTGGAGCAGCAGGCCAGGAGTCTTTCCTCCGTCCACCCCACCAGATGCAAGGAGGACCAATGATTGATAATGTACCACCACAGATGAGAAGGTCTCTGTCTGTTGATCTAGGTAGATCAATGGGAGGCAACCCTCAAATGGGCCTTCCTCAACACTTTGTACCACGGGGCCTTCCAGTGCAACAGCACAACATAATGGGCCAGCCTTTTATTGAGCTTCGGCACAGGGCACCAGAGAATAGAGTCAGGTTGCCATTTTTGCCACCCAACATCTTGGACCATACAAATCATCCCCCAAGAGCTTCTACCAGCTTAATGGGAGCTCACAATATGGCCTTTCCTGGGACCCAGGGTCCACGCCCTTTGATTCCAATGATGGGTCAGCCACAGCAAGGACCTGTCGGGCACCTCCACATGTCAGCAAGCATGGAGAATTTGCATCAGCAGACAAACTTGCCAGAAAACACGACCCCACAACACCCTCCACTGTCAACCACAATCACTCATTCGGTTAGCGGTGAAGAAATTAATTCTACCCAGACAATGCTTCTAGCTGGGACAGTACCAGGTCCAACAGAAGAGATCCCATTACCTTGTGGTGATGGAATAGAGGAGAAGTTAGACACAGATGACTCAGCAGTAAAGGACCTTGAGGATGTAGAAGTTAAAGATTTGGTTGATGATGATTTGGAAAATTTAAACCTTGATGCAGATGATGGCAAGGATATAGATTTGGAAACAAATGACCTTCACCTTGATTATTTCATTGAATCTGGGAAATTTGACCTCCTTGCTTATGCTGATCCTGAGCTGAACCTCGAGGACAAAAAGGATATGTTCAATGAGGAGTTAGATTTGAGTGACCCCATAGAGGATGACCATGGTGAACCCTCTGTCCTTCAGAAGGTGTTGTCTGAGAAGAAATCTCCTCAAACCATGAATAAATCAGAGGATGGTGAGCTGCCTTCTCATAGCAAACAAGAAGAGAACTTAAAAGGGGAAAACAATAGTGGTCTATTGACAGAAGTCACTATAAAAACAGAGGTTAAACAGGATTCCGTCATCAGTGAGGACCACTCTCTTGGAGACCGGCCTCTAGACAGTAAAAATACCCAAGAAGAAATGTCCAGTCTGTTTGAGGGATCACCTCAGCAGATTGGTTTATCAAGTGTAGGAGTCCCTTCTGGTTCTGCTCCAGTGCTCTCGAGGCTTTTAACCAAAGAAAAACTCGATAACAATGGGGTTAGCCCTGTAGCACCTCTTCACGGTAATCTAGTCCAGGCTAACCATAGTCCAGATCTTCAGACCAACCTGGGCATGGGACAAAACAAAGAACATGGCATGAACCCAGTCGGACACAGTATGGATGTATCACTTACTCATGGTGCACCACTGGGAGCCCCACATACATTGCCTATTTGCAGTCAGCAGTTACCAGTTCAAGGATTTGGATCTTCACCAGGCCACCAAGTGGATATAAATCTGCCTATGCTGGGTGGCCAGCAGCCTATAACACACACACTTCATCCCCAGGCCCAACAGGTGATGTATACACAAGGCCCAAAAATACCTCAGGGCCAGCCAAATAGGCCGCTGCTGTTAGATGAGCAACCCCTCCTCCTGCAAGATCTGTTGGATCAGGAGAGGCAGGAGCAGCAACAACAGAGGCAGATGCAGGCTATGATTCGGCAACGCTCCAATGACCCATTTTTCCCCAATGTTGGTAAGACCTTCATAATATTACTGTTTAAATATTGTTCATTCATTCATATTTTAATGGAAAATAAGACACTGTTTTTAATTGGTCATTTAAGGCATCTTTTATCTGGATTGTACCTGGAGAAAAGTTTGACCATGTGCGTTTCCTCCCCGAGTAAAATTTAACTCTGGACAGACAGACAGATATCAGTATAATAACAGTGTTATTAATCATTTTTAGTTGCTTTATATACAAGTTGTTGTAAATGACTTTTTAATACTCGGATGTAGGTGACTTTTTTGTTCTTAATTTATTGGGGAGGCTTTTGATTTTCAAATGTGGGATGGATAGATGGATACATTATTGATCTCAAAGGAATGTCCAGACAGGTGCATTTACATGTTTTTCCCCTGGGGCTAGACTGTGTCTCAGTACATTTTCATATTTATCCTGATGCGTCTACTTACTCAGTATGCATTAAATGATCAACTATCAACTGTCTTAAATGCTGCACATTCTAGTAACTGTTCTTGTTTATTTTTTTAGACATTGATGCTATTACAGACCCAATCATGAAGGCTAAGATGGTGGCCCTGAAAGGAATTAATAAAGTGATGGCACAAAATAGCATGGGAATGCCATCCATGGTCAGGTAAATACCACTTTAGGCTAAATATCAAAGATGTTCTAAACTATTCTAAAATGGTTAATTAGAGAAATATTTGTTTTAGCTTTTATTCCAAGTCCAATTTTAATAGACTCCATGAAATTTCAGAAATTGATGCTTTGGCATAGAAGCTTCTTATTGGCCTTCTGTGATGACAAGGAGTTAATGTAATTGCACTTGTTGAACACCATGCCAACGATATCATGGGGATGATTGTCTAGAAATGCTGAAGCAAAACTTGTAATGTAACAAAATAGCTAAAAGAAGATATAGTGAAAGTATTGGCATGGACTTTACAAAGCCTGACCTAAAGCCCATAGAAGATTTGTGGACTGAACATTCACGTCAGTACAACAACCTCCACCTACAACAGTTCTCTCTAGATGAAAGAGCAAAAATTCTAGCAAGGTGATGAGACGTTTGTGGAAGGCCACCATAAGTGTGTGATGCCTTATATTGAAAAGGCCTTTCCTTAATTTGATATCGTAATTGGACAGGGCTGGACAACTTGATAAAAACAATTGCATTGCGATTCTTTAGACACCTATTGTGATTGCGATTTAAACTGAGATATGTAACTGTTGAATGTCTCAATTAGTGTTGAACTGTGTTTATCTATACTAACAGCAAATTATGTTTTCCCGATATTTATTTACCGCCTCAATATTTATATGGAAAGAAAAAAATACTTAGACTTTACATAAATTAAACTACTAACTATAATAAATTGCAGCGTTTTGTGATTATATAGTTCACACGAGTCCATATGTCGATTTTGAGTTTTATGGTAACATGAAATATGTGGAGGTGTTAAAAAATATATATATATATTCTTCAGGATAGGTTTATTTAAACGTGTTGCCTTAATTATGTCATAAACAGATGCCAATTTTTTAAGTTCCAGTTCTTTTCTGACATTTGTTCCCACAATGAGCACAATGATGTTACAGTAAATGTAATGGTGTTTAGGGTTTTTATCACTAGAGATTTCTTTGCCAGGAATACTTTGATTTATTATTATTATTTTTTTAATAAGGGTAGTAGAATTTTTAAAAGTTGGTGTTGCATCATACATTTATCTCTCTTGCAACAGAATGCAACAGATGCCCGGAGCACAAGGACCAGATGCACATGGATTCCCTCAGAATGTTTTTGGACAGGTACATGCCTAAGCCTGCATTTGGTATATTTTCCCCTGTAATACGACAGCTGCTAAGTCATTAACACCGCTTTGCGTTTAGGATGGGAAACCAACACCGCCGCCGACAAGGCCGAGCCCTCCTAATTTTGGACCTGGGTTTGTCAGTAAGTGTTTGCTGAATTTTCTTGATTTGTTTTAGCACGAAGCTGTTTGTTATGGGATGCGTTGTTAATGCAAGATTTTACTTTTGTCGCCGCTTGTTCATATTCATAACCTCCTTTTCAGATGATTCTCAGAGAAAGCAGTATGAGGAGTGGCTTCAAGGTACTCAGCAGCTTCTTCAGATGCAGCAGAAGTATTTTGAGGAGCAGATTGGGGCCCACAGGAAATCCAAAAAGGCCCTCTCAGCAAAACAGCGCACAGCTAAAAAGGCAGGCCGTGAGTTTCCTGAGGAAGATGCGGAGCAGTTGAAACATGTGACTGAACAGCAGAGTGTTGTTCAGAAACAACTAGAACAGGTAGAGTAACGTGTGTAGTGTTGTTGTTTTTTTTTTTTTTCAGTTAATTTTTTACTTATTGCCAAGTTTCGTTATGTTTGCAAAATGTTAAATCTCCTCCTGGTTGCAGTTACGGTACATTGCACTTCTAAAATTTTTAAATGTAGGGCCATTCCTTTATAAGTGAAAAGTACAGAGGGCCAGTTATGTCAGCACGGTTTAATCCAGTCCTAGTTAAAAGTTTATAATGTGTTGCTACTAACCAACACATGAGCCGTAAGGATGTTGTTTTTGAACTTTATAGCCATGTCAAAATGCATTTATTAAAAACGTTCATACAGCCCATTTAGTCCATGTAAAATGCAGATTTTTTTTTATGCTCATTCAACCTCGATTTCACTTCTACCCCAACTAAAGATCCGCAAGCAGCAGAAGGAACATGCTGAGCTTATTGAGGAGTACCGTGTCAAGCAGCAGCAGCGCAGTATGCAGGCCTCTATGATGAATCCAATGCAGGCTATGCCAGGAATGTCAGGCCAACCCCCTGGCATGATGCCTGGTGGACTCCATATGGGCCAGCCCATGATGGGTCCAATGCAATCACATCCTGGTCAGCCAAACCCCAACTGCATCCCTAACATGGCTGGCTGGCACCCGGGTGGCCCTGGACCAATTGGAGGATCCAGAATACCATCTCACATGCCTCCTCAGATGCCGCCGGCCAACCCAGGCCAGCCACCTCAGGCCCAGCCATCACCTGCTATGGTACCACCTGGTCAGCCTGGTGGTGTACCTGTAGGCCATGGGATTGGAAATGCTGCCCCACATGTAAAATTCGATGACAATAACCCATTCAGTGAGGGCTTCCAGGAGAGAGAGCGCCGCGAGCGGCTGCGGGAACAACAGGAGAGACAGCGCGTGCAGCTGATGCAAGAGGTAGAAAGACAGCGGGCTCTTCAGCGGCTGGAGATGGAACAGCAGGGTGCAGGCATGGCTCCAGATGCTACCCGAGACAGCCTGGCGCACATGCCCTTCTATAATACTGACCTGCCCCAAGACTTCATGCAGCCTGCCAGACCTCAGCAGCCACAACAGATGGGATCAATGTTCCCTCAGCAGGGCAGTAGTACACCTCTAGACGTTGTGGGCCCTGGTGGAGCTTTCATGCAGGGTGGAGAGCGACGACCCATAGCTGGGAGTGCTGCTTTTCCAAGCCAGGACATGGGGCCAAATTTCCGGCCAAAGAGTCAAATGATGCATGGACTCAACTTCATGCCAGGTCAACCTCGGCCACCAACGATGCCCCAAAGCGGAGGTGACGGCACACCATTTGGCATTGAGTCAGCTACGCCACTGCCTCCTAATTACCCAGGTTCAGGCCAATCCCTCATACAATTATACTCGAACATCATACCCGAGGAGAAAGGTAAGAAAAAGAGGAATCGTAAAAAGAAGAAAGATGACGATGCAGATTCGGTGAAAACACCTTCCACACCTCATTCAGACCTCACTGCTCCACTGACCCCATGCGTTTCGGACACGTCTTCCACCCCCACACGCAGTGTTGGCCTTCTGGGAGACCAGGACACCTCTGAACTCTCCAATTCCTTATGCTCCATGTCTGGTCTGCCTCCATCAACAGAGCTGGAGAGGCAGCTGTCAGGTAGTGGAAGTCTGCTCAGACGCCAGTCTAGTGTGGGTTCAGTGGGTTCTGAACGAGGAGTCTTCGATGAGCTGCAAGAGATCAAACAGGAGAAGCTGGACACAAGCGAGTGCCAGGGGGGTGAAGGGATGTTTGGATCAGGGGCAAGAGGCATGGTGAAGGTCGAGGACATCCAAGGCCTCCCCGGGCAAAGTCCAGCACACAGTACCAAGAGCGAGTCTGGGAACGAACTTCTCAAACACCTGCTGAATAACAAGAGCACACCACCACCTTCAACCACACCCCATACACACCAGACATCCAGCGATGGCCTGCGATCAGAGGAGGAAGGAGTGGCTGAAAATAAGGACTCTGTCAAGATGGGTTCTGCTGAATGTTTGGTAAGCAGAAACATTAAAACTGATAAATGCACCATGAAAACCGATCTTTCCAAATTGATATTTTCTGATAGTTACGGTTAAATGAGCCGTCAGGGTGTAGTGGCAGATATTTTCGCATGATTGTTAACCACTCCATGCCTGGCTTTACAGGATGTCATGAATAGGCATTTGGATACTCTAGAGCCTTCTCTGCCAGACCAAGGCAAGAAGAAACAGCGCAATAAGAGAACACCAAAGACAGGGGCTGAGAAACCTCCGTCTCGCTGGAAGAAAAGAAAGAAAGAGCAGGAGGATCGTCAGGTCTTGTATCCGACCACTGACACGCTGATGACGCAGCTCAAACAGGTAAAGAACTGTGGCAAGTTGGATCTTTCCCAAGTTCGGCGATTAGGAAACAAAATCATGTACAGCGCTGTACTAACTATACTAAACTTTTCTTAAATGCAGTTTTTTTCCATAATGCATTGCAGGTGTAAATGTCCCAAAGCTAAATGAGCCTTAAATTATACAGAATATTGATTTTTTTTTTCCCTTCTTCTTCTGGTAAACGTGCCTCTTTAATTACAGTCATCTCAAGAAGTAATTACTTTCATTAAGTCTTAATTGCAGAGCTGGCATGGATAGGTGTGTGTGCAGAATGCATTAGATGGAGTTCTTGAAAGGTCTAAGCGGGGTTTTAAATGAAACATTCAGTGCGTGTACATTAACAATGATTAAGATAACAAGAGTGCTTTTACACCCTGCTGGTTATGGATGCACATGTGATATATATTATAATAATGTGCAGTTTTATTGCCCTTTAGTTCTACATTTATGCTTTTCATACCAGGCTTTGAAACTTGTTTCACTGACGCTCCGTTTTATTTATTATTATTTTTTTTGTATTTGGAGTTTCTATATATTTTTATTTAAAGTGCTTAAGATGGAATAATGTCTAAGGTTGAAGTACAGATTGTTTCTTTTAATCACTCCCATTTTTTCCTCCTATGATTATTATTGATTGCACCTGTAAAAGCAGTTACTCATGATAACTGAATGAAGGCAGGAACATTTCCTTAGTTTTTTTTTTTTTTTCATCGTTTCATTATATCTGACTGCCTGCTCTGACCATTAAAAAAACTTTTTGCACTTCTTGAAAAAGACATTTCTTTTTTATGGAGTGATCAGTTCTCTTATAACCATCACCCTTTTATTATTATTATTATTATTATTATTATTATTATATATTATTTTATTCGATTTTATTGGGTTCTTCTAGTAGTTCCTTACATCTTTCCCCTTCTCTGGTCATGCAGCAGCTCTCATTGTTGCCCCTTATGGAGCCCTTGATTGGCGTGAACTTTGCCCACTTCCCTCCGTACGGCAGCGGGCAGCTGAACGGCGAGAACAGACTGTCTGGATCTTTTGGCAGCGCATCACTGGACGGGGTGTCAGACTACTACTCCCAGCTCATCTATAAGGTCTGCTGCTACTCTCAGATGTGTGTGTGTGTAGTGAAGGTTAGGTGGTGAACCAAATGCTTAGTAAATGAACATTGTTGTTTTTTTTAATTATTATTCTGTTTCCCTTTGCAGCAAAACAACCTGAGCAATCCTCCAACACCTCCTGCCTCTCTGCCTCCTACCCCGCCTCCTGTAGTGAGGCAGAAGATGGTGAATGGTTTCGCCACGGCAGAGGAGCTCGCCCGCAAGGCTGCTGTTATAAGTGGGAACGGGGGTAAGAAACCTCTAAACGATAGTCATTAAAATAATGTTTTCTTTCCTTTTGGGAAATGTGTACATTGGAACGGTCATCTGGGAAATTCTGTTGACGCTACAGATTCATTTTTATTTTATTTTATTTGTCAATCTTTATATATATTCCCCAGCCAAAAACAAAACAAAAAGTCAGACATAAGATTTAATTCAATCAGCTTGAGTTCTGATAACAACACGATGGTGTCCATGTGTGAAAAGGGTTCCTCAACCCTTCCACCAACTGGGACTAAGAATTCTTGAACATTCTTGAACAAAAACATGTATGGATAGTGTTGAACCGTCAACTTCGTGGAAGAAATGTGGTCAAAAAAATATAATGAATGGAGATGACTTAAACAATTAGTAAAGATGCATCATAAAAAACTGACAGTAGAAATCACGGCTATGTTTAACAGTGAAGGTTCAAGAGCATTGAGTTACTCGGGTCTACTATAGACGCGGCAACGTTATGTGGAAATGCAACTGAATCAGCTGATGACCTGAATGTACTGAATGACCAGGTTATCACGTGGAGTTCACTTCCACGCTGTGCAGTGCAATCAGTGAAACCTTGGAGTGTTCAACACTTTTTTTTCCTTTTTTTTTTTTTTTTTTACCTGGGCAGTGTGTATACACGCCATAGAGAAAACAGAAATGAGCCGAATCATCTGGGGTATATTTTCTTATAATGCATGAGAAGTAGTCCATTTTGTTGTATAATCTGTGAGCTGGTGTAATGTTAGTTTCCCTTTGTGATTAATAAAGTATGCATCCATCTGTCTGTCTTTTAACTCTATAAATTACAATTATGTTTAAATTAAACTAAGTACAGCGTTTCAGTGATTATTGTTTTTAAAGACATGCACTATTTACTTGGCATTAAATCTTCCTGTAGTCTAAACAAGTTGCACTTGGCTGTTCTCAGTGTCCAAAACCATGGGACCGAAGCAGCTGCCAACGCCGTTCAAAAAAGAGGACGACCTCCTGTCTCAGGCCATTTCTCAGGGACCCAAGACCGTCGATGTGCCTGCGTCCTTGCCAACACCCCCACACACCAATCAAGAGGAGCTCCGGTAGGAATGCGCGGTCTTGTTATTTCAGTATTTTTCTGTATATTGTATTTAAAATGTAAATAGACCTATAGGGTCACGGCTGTCTTTTTTGGACTTTCTGCCTTCTTTCTGCGTCACCGTTATTTATTATTTATGTATGTATTTATTTACTCTTTTAGTGGCCAGGACCATTGTGACAGGGACACCCCAGACAGCTTCGTCCCATCCTCGTCCCCGGAGAGTGTCACTGGCATGGAGATCAGCAGATACCCGGATCTGTCTCTAGTAAAGGAGGAGCCTCCGTCACCTGCGGCCTCTCCTACCATCTCGATGCTGCCCAGTGCGAGCGGCAAAGGTCTCGTTACCATACGATCTCAGCACATAGAGACAGTAGAGTTTATACTAAAATTATTCCTCAAAATGCACTCTTTCCCTGTTCGTTGCTAATCTGCTCCTGTATTCACACTAGTCGAATGATGAACCATCAGGGGTAACGTTTATCTTCTGTTTATGCAAGCATTTTTTTAATGCAAATTCTATGCAAGATATGATATGATTTTTTGGTCTGTTTTATTTATCACATTTTTTTAGTTCCCCTGTTCACTATTCAGGTTTTTGGCTGCAATTCCAATTTACCTTACTGCTGTATATAACTTTAACGTTCAGTTTTATTTTATATAATACAATCCCTCTTTGTAGGCAAAAAAACATGCAGAGAGACTCTAAAGAAGAGATATGATCATAAAAGGTTCCTTAAACAGCGTAATCAATTAATTCTGCGATACTGATATTTTTACACTAGGTTCTCAAACCCTCGAAACAACCTCCTGTAGTTTGATGATCTCGTCCTTTTTTTTGCCCTTTCACTGTAGGCGGGTGTAAGTGTATTCGTTGTGTCCACATTTTGAACGCGTATCTCACATTCTGTTTAAAGTTCCTCACTGACTGAGACTCTTTGATCCAGGCACCGAGGTCATGCAGTGGGAGGTAAAGAAAGAACCCCAGAGCAATTTCTTCGGCTCCCATTTTGATCAGCCTTCCTCCTGCTCCAAGGCTGGTCTGATGTCCGTCTCACTCACACTCAATCAAACCGCAGCGGAGGTAAGACGCATTCCTTTCTTTAAATCAATACTTACTACCCAGTCAGCTGCAGCGCTTTTCTAATGTGTGTAAGGCTTATCTCGGTGTTGCATACTACAAATCCTGTTCAAATCACTGTAATTTACTGTCTGAAAAGAATTAGGGCTTGATGGAATCCTGACGCATTCACTGCTCGGAAAAAGAAAAAAAAAAAGGAAAAAAAAAATATATATATATAAATATAAATTTTGTGTCCTTTCATTTGTATTAGTCTGAATTGCATTGACTTTTAATTACTGTGGTTAATTGCTACTTGAACATGTTTCAGTGAAAAGTGAAAAAAAATCTGAAAAGAAGAAAAAGTTTGTTTACCCCTGAAAATGTGCTTATAAAATGTTGTTGATCAAAAGTTTAGAGCATTGAAATCATTTGAGCATTGCGACAAGGTGGCCAGAGCTGAATAAAGCATCAGACACTTGTAAAGATGCACTATATGGACAATAGTATTTGGCTAAACATGGTTTGATGAGTTCAGTGTGGAAAACATTTAACCGGCCCGAACACCAAGCCCTGATCTCAACCCCATCGAACAGCTTTGCGATGAACTCGGACGGAGATTGCGAGCCAGACCTTCTCATCCAACATCAGTGTCTGACCTCATGAATGCTCTACAGAATGAATGGACACAGATTCCCACAGAAACACTTCAAAATCTTGTGGACAGCCTTCCAAGAAGAATGGAAGCTAAAGGGGGTAGTGGGGACAGACTCCATATTGCAGTAAATGTATTTGGATACAATGTCATTCCAGGTTTGGTCAAATACTTTTGTCCATATAGTGTATTCGTTGAAAAACACTTTTTTAAATTTATTTATTTTTTTTAACTTTGTTTTTGCAAACCCTCCAGGAAACCTGGTAGCTCTACAGCTCCGTTTGTATCTTAACACAAGGCATGTCTGATTCCTACTTCCTGTAGCCGAGTTTGAATCATTTTCACCCCGACCTCTTTTGGAGGCGAATCAAGATCAAATTCTGCACTGGGAATAATGTATATGTGTCCTTTCTTGTCATGCTTTGATGCTTTAAGATAGTTGTGGTTATTATTAACTAGACTATATCGCCTAGCAGTGTTAGCACTTGTTTATCAGACTTAACCAAGCCTGCATGTCTGCTTGTATGCCAGAACATTCAAGGAGTCATGGCAGCAGTGTCCAACTTGCTTTGCGTCCCTGTCCCTGCCAACTACGAGGTGTCTCGTACCCTGAGTCCAGAGCCACGCCACTCCTTGGCCATGCTTGCGAACCTCAAAGTCCCTCCACCTCACGGGTTCAACCCTCGCCAGGCCGCCATGTTCCCCCATCCTGGCATAAGGTTCCCCAGACCTCCAGGAACGATGCCCTCAACGCAGCACTTCATATCCAACCCTAACGCCGGTGAGTTAAACTGCACCAACAGAAATTGACTGAGTTTGTCAATAATAATCATTACTGGGTTTAACTGCTTCAAATGAGGGTTCTAACGTTACTCTCAAGAGGCGTGATTCACAGGTTTCCACTATTCATAGTGGATAAAAGTCTTTATTCCTTTTACCGGTTTTTTTTTTTTTTTTTTAAGGATGACATAGTCACTTCTTATTAAGTGTTTTCTTATGTAGTTGATAAAGGTGCATGGATTTAAAGTGTGCTTAAGATGCTGTAGTAGACGCACTTTATTATCGATCATGTCTGAGATCTGAGATGTTAACAAAAGCCAGTAATAATGGTGTCAAATTACTTTGGAAATTGGCTCAGCTTCAAGATTTTTTCTTCATAATGGTCTCCCTGCAGATTTTTTTTTTCAGCTGTCCCTGTCCTATGTTGCCTTCCAGGTCCAGGTGCAATCAGACCAGAATATCACATGAATAGAAACAGCCCGGGGGGGAAACCGCAGTGGTGCGCCCAGTGTAAAGTGGTGGTTTTGGGAAACGAGGTCCGGAGATCTGCCAAAGACCCCGGCGATAAACAGGTAGAGTGTGAAATGCTGTCACCATGTACCTATCTACTGTATCTTAGCTATATGTTATAAATAAAGACTTGGAGTTATGCAATGATAATACTGTACATGCATAATCGCAATACAAATCAAATCATCACTTAGGTGTTGTGATAATATCGTATCAGCTGGACCCTTTTTTTACAACGTTAATGTAATGTTTCTGTTTACTCTCTTACACCTGTATAGTCTACAGTACATCACCCAGAAGCACGGTTTCTCTTTAGAGTCCTCGCTCTGTTTTTTTTTTTCTTTGTTGTCTTATGAATTTTACCTCTAGCGTGTACGTTTGACACCTAACAGTCTGTTTGTGGGTCCGGATTTTACATTTTAAGACCATTATTTTTTTTTATTTGGTTTGTAGATAATTAAACACAGCGAGAAAAACTTGCAGAAGTCATTTATGTAAAACATGTTAATTGGTTAGAAATATACAGATATAACTGGTTTAGAGAGTCATGTTTTCAAATCTCCTGGAACATGGCATGTTTGCAACTTCTGCTCTGTCCTGTACTTAAACTAGCAGCTTACCAATAATGCTGCAACTCAAAACGCAACAGGTTCGTTACCTTCTGCATTGAGCTCATGTCCGAGTCCAATCACTTGCTCACTGCAAGAGTTCACTTGAACGCAGACCGAGGCCACATCGCTCAGATGATCTCGGACTGGTTGTTTTGTCCCACACTCAAACGGACCCGAGTTCTATTCAAACAGACTAAATGCTGCATCAATGTAAGCACTATTTATTAATCCAAGCATACCTGGATTTGTGTGAAGCCGCATTGGGGTATTGTCTCCTTCTTAAAAGCACTATAGAAATTGAGTTGAATTGATCTGAGATGGATTAAAGCCTTTCATTCAGCCTGTTGAGCAGGGTCGAGGCTGCTTAGCGTTTCACCAAACCTGATCTCACTGTATAAAGAGTCTGTATTACGAGTCTCCAGTCGAGTCATGGAGCCTCTCGCTCCCCAAAAGCCTGAAAGGTTATATGTGTAACAGAGGTGGAGGTCCAGACTGCTTTCTCATGACTCTGTGCAGCCCAGGTAACTAAATGGCCACTATTAGACCGGAGGTCACAGAGCTCACTGGTGCAGTGAGTGGTCCCTCATTCCAACCTTAAAGCTCATCTCTAGACGGAGACGGTGTTATCTACCAAATTATGTTGAACCTATCCAAATGGGAAATGAAAATCTGTATTTGTGTTACAATTCCTTGGTTAACTAATATTACCCAAGGGGGGCATGTGTGCCACTGTGTGTGGGTTGCCCAGATCCACAAACCGTTTAACTGGGGCCTGCGACTTTGATGTACGTTTCCCTCTGATCCTTCAGAAAAGTACTTTTGGCATCACTATAGGGTGTGACATAAAACATCCTTTAATGTCTGCCGTTTTAGCGAGCTAGAGGGCAACACAGCTTCCGTAGAGCATGTAGGGTGACTGGCCTGACATGTGTTCTCTCTTCAGGAGGGCCAGGTTTGGGCTGAGGGCAACACGGTTTTCTGCAGCCGCAACTGCCTTGTTCTTTACTCATCCATCATGCAGAATAAACCTGTAGACAGCAAGGTGAGCCATGCTTTACTAGACCAGAGGGTGTAATTTTATTAAATAAATACAATATGGTGAAATAAGGGTTTGACACTGAGCTTTGCCTGTCCTCATCTTTTAGGTGAATGCCTCCATGCTGCCAGACTCTGAAGAGAAATGCCCTCCCAAAGTTCTCCACCAATACAGCAACAACATGTCCACCCTCTATGTACACTGCCTGGCCCAGATGCAGCCCAAGCAGTCTCCACCGTCTACCCCTCCAATCTCTTTTCCGTCTATTTTTTCCGAGACGCAGAAACCTGAGGTCAAGTCGGATGCCCTGAAGGTCACCGTCAAACTGAAGCCCCGACCCCGGGCCGTACACAATGGAGCAGACGAACCACGCTACCATTCTGCAAAGCGTTGGAAAGGGTTACGTTGGCGCAAGTGGAGCATCCATATTGTGGTACCCAGAGGAAAGTTGCAGATCCAGAGCCAGGATGAGCTGGAGGAACTGCTAAAGAAGCTGGACGCGTCACTGCGACCGGAGCCGCTGCCGAAAGACCTGCGACGCTGCTGCTTCTGCCACGAGGAAGGTGATGGCCTTACAGACGGTCCGGCTCGACTGCTAAACCTTGACCTTGATTTGTGGGTGCACTTGAATTGTGCACTCTGGTCCACAGAGGTGTACGAGACCCAGGCGGGTGCACTCATCAACGTGGAGCTGGCGCTGCGCCGTGGCCTCAGCATCCGCTGCACCTACTGCCAGCGCACAGGAGCGACCAGCGGTTGCCATCGACTGCGCTGCACCAACGCATACCACTTCACTTGTGCACTCAAGGCTCAGTGTACCTTCTTCAAAGACAAAACCATGCTTTGCCATCTGCACAAGCCCCGTTCAGGCAATGGTGGTGGGAGCACCATGTTCGGAGGACTGGATCACGAGCTGCGCTGCTTCACCGTGTACCGGCGCGTTTATGTGCAGCGCGACGAGACACGCCAGATCGCTAGCATGATGCAGCGTGCCGAGCGGGAACACACCTTCCGTGTAGGCAGCCTGGTATTTCATTCAGTCGGGCAGCTCTTACCCCAACAGATGGAAGCCTTCCACTCATCAGCTGCCATCTTCCCTGTCGGCTACGAGGCCAGTCGGATCTACTGGAGCATGCGCCATGCCAACCGCCGCTGCCGCT
>JAAGKR010009256.1:0-25000 GCA_011419295.1 Clarias macrocephalus | reverse complement strand
GATGCTTCCCTTCTTACCCTGACACGCCCATCGCTCTGGAATAGGCTCAATCTGGACTCATCAGGTCACATGACCTTTTCCCATCGCTCCAAAGTCTAATCTTTATGCTCACTAGCTCTCAGACTGGAGCTTTTTTTTTCTGATGAGTCTCACTAACGAGTGGTTTCTTCTGGACACACAGCTGTTTAGTCCCAATCCTGTGAGTTCTCATCTCATCAGTTTGTGTGTGTGTGGAAATGCTCTTAATTTCACTGTTAATCATGGCTCTGGTTTTTATTATTGATTTGATGCTTTCACCTCTGAACCGTCCATATTGTTCTGTTTATAGAAAACGTGAGCTGCAAAGCTAACTAGCATCTAACGCAAGTCTAAATCCAAAATCCCTCTCTAACCCCTGATCAAGGGCACTACTTGGTGTAGGGAACAAGTCATACCCTACAGTACAAAGGACACTAGCTTTAAATTTAACACTATTTGGGATTCAACCCCGAAATCTGGAAGTTAACAGAGCTGATATTCTAAAGTAGAATAAATAAAAATATCAAAGTGTGAACCTTGTTTACTCAGGACTGTCCACCACCTCCACGGTTTATTCTTCTCACCTTTTGGCTACATAGTGCTGGTGAGAATTAAAAATGTAAAAAGTGGAAAAAAAATAAATAATTTACTCCATGAGCAAGTGTAAACACTCTTATAAAAAAAAAAAAGCTGAGGATTAAAAAGAACAAGCAGATCCTGATTTTAGTAAGAATAAACTTTAACAAGCAGATTCACTTTAACAAGTATTTCCTGGTTTTACATACAAGAAACATGATAATTTACTGGATCATTTGTGAAAACAACATGAATTGTGTTAATGGGTTTGAGCCAGAACAGACAGATGTTGTAATAATTGTGGTCTTTAAAAATGTCACAACAGGTTGGAACAAAGGATTTGAAAGATTGTAAAAAAATAAAATAAATAAATAATGAAAAAAAAAAACTATAAAAATGTAATTCCTCCAGACGTAGGAGGAGACGTTCGTTGCTAGTTACAAAAGAGACCACACTGTTCATGTTCATGTTCGCATGCCGTTCACTTACCTTTGTCATGTTCTCTAAAGTTAATTGCTACCATTAGTTACTGTATTAAATTCACTGTTTGAAACTGTTCGCTGTTGAGATTTAGACAGAGAAGTGTACAAATCTATATAAATACAAATTCCTGGTGCTACGATTCATTTTATTTTTGTAAAAAAATGTTTATAAATATATATGTAAACAAACTTTTTTATTTACTTTTTTTTTACAAAGGGATTTACATGTAATCATACCAAATTAATGTAAAATATTAATGTTATAGCACAAATTATAATTTTTCTTAGAAAGACGAGCTCTATGATTTTAATATATAAAATACAGATTTGTTGTTGTTGTTGTTGTTGTTGTTTCTTTTAACAATCACTCATACAGTCACAATAAAAATGAATAAATAAATAAATAAAATATATCACATCATCTGTTTTGTAGCATTAACACAATTCCTGCTCTTTTTTTTTTAACTGAATATGCAGTTAATTAACACGTTTCTACAAGGTTGAAATTTTCTTTACATACAAGCCGAAACCAATTCCAAAATCACATCTTACTTACGAATGTTTACACGCATCATGTTCAAAAGCTTAGTAATAATCCTCTTCTTCTGCACCAGCTAGGCTTATTAAAACCAGGATCTGCTTTTTTATCCTCATCCTCTTAGTACAGAAATCTGTCTTATAAACAGACTAACATTTGTTTATGGGGTTCCAACTGTTGTTCACATCGTTTTAAAGAAACAGTCGATCCTAATCCCAAACAAAGACTCTATTTAAGAGTAAAACTGTATGTTAAATGATATAAAACAAAAGGAAAGCTAATAATACTGATACATCATAAAGAGTCATTTTGTTATTATGATTGTCCGGTGCATCTCTGTGAAACTCCTTTGCACCAGTGCAGAAATGCTGGGCTGGTCCCCCTTTTTTTATTTAGACCTCCACTAACAACTGTAAGGAAACATGGGAGAGAAAGATGAGGGCCTTCGAGAATCCATGGGTCAATACAGTGTTCCACAACTCACATGCAAACACAAACTTGTTGCAGAACATTCAAGAACATCCCTTTATTCCTCTATTTACTCGTGTTTCCTCAACCGTATTGAGGAACTTTTCCTGTCCTGATGTGGAAAGTGTATCATCATCAGCATCATCATTAAACGTTCTACCTGGATGCAATGGACGCAAGAAACAGCCTAGTTAAGGTCTGCCAGAGCCGCAGAAGGTATTTCTATTCAAAAATGCAAAACGAGTGACGACTTAATATGTGACAAGGAAGTACGTATTTCGTTTATACCCAAAGGCCACATAATGTACGTTGGATTTGTTGTTCATCACAGGGATCGTGATAGTGATGCGATTACTGCACAAATTGCCACTTTCTGTTATTTCATACTGTAAGTATAAATAATATTTCTTTTTACATAGTGAATCATCTTTTTCTAAGGTGATTAAAAAGATGAATATTTAATTACTGTAGTTTGGTTTATCTTTTACTTAACTACGACAGGAAGCACTGAAGAAATTAAACCTGCTGGCTTGACTTCAAGAAACACAATTTCATCCGAGTCTTATTTTAATCAGGATCTTTTAGAGAATGTTTTCATAAGAATCTTCTCATACCTAGCGGCACATTTAGTGCTGATTAAACACTCAGCGCAAGATATAGTCTATAAAAACATGAACACTTTGCAGTGTGACCCTTATTTGTCTTCCACCATTTTGCTGCTTTCCTTCATCAACGGCACTGATTTAATGATTTTAAACATATATTTTATTATATAATTCTTCATAAGCTGCTATTAAGGTGGAGTTTTAACATTTCGCTGTGTAATGCAGTTATTCAAAAAACACAATGACGATAAAGTTCGTGCTTCTACTGTCAATAAATGCAAATCTCTCTCTTGTTTGTTTTTAGTGTCTCTTCTTATGACTTTTAAATGAATTCAACTATGAATTGAAGCAAATTCCTCATGGATGGTAAAAATGCACGAGCCATGATGTTGGCCTGGTCCTATTTCTCCTTTTAAACATAAAACACGGCCCACATACTGTAGACACACGTGTAGCACATTTTGAAAGGCATCACAAGACATCACAAGACATCTGATGAACACACGTGTTTTATATCAATTTGTTTAAGAAATGCAGTCAGCACAGGTTAAATATAAATGATGAGATGTTTAAATCAAAAAAGGACGAGACTAGCCAGTTTTGTCACATGTTCTAAATGATGTCGCAGGTACACAAATCCACAGATGGTCACATCATGACTGCACCAGGACGTTCATGAGATGTCACTTATGGACTCTATGAGTTAAAATCAAGGTTAAAGCTAAATAAGGAACTTTCCAGAACATTTAAAGGGTTTGTGACACCTGTGTCAATGTGGGTTCTTGTGCAGCCAAACGGCCATCATTCTCATTAAATCTCTCTGTTCAAGTTTAAACACAGCTTCACATCTACAGCAAGTGCTGGGAGATGATTCTCTTTTACTTTATTACTTAAATTCCAATTAATTAATCTTTTGACTGACAGATTCCCAATTTTAATTCTGTTAGCTATTCCTTGCTACAGCGTCTCTTTCAAGACACACAAAGTTGCCCAAGTGTCTTTCAATGTACTTTACATCTATATGTTTTTGAGTCAAGGTGTGCCTCCTGGACCATACATGACTGACTGCTTACCCATTGTTGAAATTTACATTTACCAGCAATACGAGAGGCTTCACAAAGCACAAAGTGGACTCATATTTCAGCTCCAGACAGCTCTGAAAGCCAGCAGGCCTCCAGGCACCGAGGCATTATTCTTTAGCAGTGAGATACAGAAGGCCGATCCAATTCTACCTTCCCATCAGAGATGCCGTACCCCTGACATTTGCATGATAAATGTTGTGCAGTGCAGCAAGACTAGGCCAGGTCAGCCTTCTTATTTTTAATTTACCATTTCATTGCTGATGTACAGTAACGCAAAACATGCAGCATTGTTCAGCATGCTGCTTATGAGCATCGACACACATGCAACGTCCTCCATCACTCTTCCTAACACAGACGAGTATGAGCTTGGCATTTTTTAGGATTTTTGAATTCTGCAAACAGAACCGTGATCACATCCCTGGCTCGTGATTCCTCCGAACAGTGGTGTACAATGTAAACTTTCTGTAGCTTCACTTCAAACACTGTTATTCCACTTTAAACCCCCCCAACCCCGGTGGTTTAAATAGGAAACTGCAAGGACAGGCAAGAGAACCCAGAGCACAGAGGTAATTAAGTCATTACAGGATCTTTTCCAAGTGGACGTGAGCCAGAAATAGGAGGAAATGGCCACAGGCAAAGCTAAAGGCCTGAGAGAGGAGACGGCGCTGAACGTACACCACTGAGTGAAACTCTGAGCCGGGGTTAGAATCAGGGTTAATCAGAGCTCGGTCACAATGAAATTTTGATTAGCATGTTAATATTATAATGGATTTATTTTCGTTCAGATAAAATTTTTTGAGACATGAATATTTTGGTCATCTAGATCCACATAATGGATGATTTATCATGCCAGGAAGAGATCTCCATTAACACATGACCGTTCCAATGGAATGCATGAATACTCTGCTTTTTATATGACTGTGTCTGATTTCATTAGCTAGAATTGATAAGTGATGGAAATCTCATGGGGAACTTTCCATAAGGGTTACATGAAATGAAATCAGTATACAGTGCTTAATTATTTTACCCCCCCCCCCTCGTTGCACCCACATATGGCTAAAATATGTGCACATCCAAATATAGTGTTATACATCCCATTCCAGATGTATGCGAAAGGTTTTCAGAACAGGAAAGGCTTTCTACTAGGTTTTTGAGTGTGGCTGTGAGGTTTTGAGCTGTAAGAGCATTAGTGAGCTCAGGAATGTCAAGGAGACTCCAGTTCCAGTTCATCCCGAAGCTGATGGTTCAGTCAGGGCTCTGTGCAGGACACACGAGTTCTTCCACTCCAACACTCTTCTAACACACCATGTCTTCATGTGAATCTCACAGTGGCATGTCATGCTGGATCAGGATCTGAGCCTCTTACTTACAGTAAGCTGCAATGTTACAGAGTACATAGACAGTTTACACAACTGTGCGCTTCAGACTTTGTGGCACCACTTTAGGGAAGAGTCACACATGGGCAAACTCATCTCTTTGGAGATTCATGGGTTCTCCTTGGCGCTTCCATAAAATGCCATAAAAATGGTACAAAAAAATTAGAAATGATGTGATGCATATGGGATTAACTAACAAATGGACATTCATATGATAATATTGGACTTTTATGAAGTCTCCATAATCTTTAATTACTAGTCTGCATGAGAGCCAGATCTTATTTTCTACTGTAACAACAAGACAGGGAATATTTCATAATGATAAAAATAACTTTCAGTAATTCTAGTAATTTCTTGTCCAAACCAACCTACACAAAAACTTTGTACATTTTTTTTTAATTGAAGCATTGCATTAAGCAAATGAATGTTTTTTTTACTTTCCCTATTATGTAGGTGTAAGGATCGGGAATACGGTCCATATACGTGACATCAGCCATTTTAGTGGCAGTTCTTATGTGTCGGGTTGCAGTCCAACACCTTAACTGGCAATCTACCCCTGCTCCCATTATTTATTTATATATAACAGAATTTTACTCACTCACTCACTCACTCATTGTCTATATCGCTTTCTCCTGTATACAGGGTCGTGAGGGCCTGGAGCCTATCCCAGGGGTACACCCTGGACAGTGTGCCAATACACATACACACACTCACACACTCATTCACTCACTATGGGCGATTCAGGAATCGTCTAACCCCCATGTCTTTGGACTGTGGGAGGAAACCTGAGTACCAAAGGGAAACCCATCAAGCGCGGGGGGAACATGGAAACTCACCTTCACGCAAGTGAACCCGGATCCTGTGTGACAGAGCAACAAACCATCAGGTGTCAAACCGAACTAAATGTTCAGGTTAACCACACAGCAAAAGCTATAAGTCAGCAGAAACAAAGCAATAAAACAAAACCATTTTGTTCTGCCCTATACAGGCCACCTGCTTTCGACACTCTTACAGCAAAAAAAATAATAAAACGCTCTGGATTTTTCATATCTTATGAGATTTTTAGATGAGGATAAAGCTCGGGGGAGACCAACCCACCACAACCTGACCTTCTGGCACAATACAGTCTGATTATAGCTGTTTATCACAGCTCATATTAGAGTGTCAAGTACAAACATGCCTATTGAGTGAAGGAATAAACCACATCCATGGTTCATGTAGATGTCCAGTCCTTGACCTACAGTTTGCTTTTTGAGTCCAAAAGATTCATCAGTAGGAACAAGGAAAGTTCTGTGTGTTCAGATTCGTTTTAGGCACGCACTTTGTCTTGATATTTATAAACACTTTTTTTTTTCTTGTGTAAAGGTTTTAGGCTAATATCGACAAATGTCTTCATGAAAAACTGAACCATTCTCAATGCAAAATAATGAATATAACAGAAATCCAAACGGCACCAGTCAGAAAACTTAAATAGAACGTATTATTATACAATTATTATTATAATTCATTTTTTTTTAGCTTTTTAGTTTATAAAAAAAAAATCATCCCTTTCTAAAGCCTTTCATTAACGTTTCATGATTTCAGCTGGCCTTCTAACTCATTTTAATTTACTTCAAATGACTGCGGCCGAGTGTGCTGCAGCTGCTGTGAATGCTAAATAGCCTTTCAGATGCTTTAAATGAGAATTTAGCAAAGAGCCAAATGCAAAAGTCATTAAGAAAGAATCACCCTGTTTTGACTCATAATTTAGTCGAAAGTGTCAGTAAACAATGTTTTCTGTTCAAGTTTCAGAGCAAACTTAAAAACAAATAAATAAAATAAAGTAAAATAAAATAAATCTGATAAAGACATGAAAAAAAAAAAAAGATCCAGGAAAGTTTAGTGTCAGCAGCAAACAGTGGTCAAATGCTGAAATTAAAATAGAAACGGACATTTCTGGTCCTTCATCCTGTTCTCAGTGATCGCGCTGCTCTTTTAGAACATATTCCTCACATCACTGTGTTTTGTTGTAAAAATAATACCAGAGTTCTGATGACTTACAGTCAAGGTCATTCATCCGCTGAAAAATCTAATGTTCATCTTCAGAATATTTTCTAAAGAACTTTACATTTCTACTTCAATGTTTTATCTACAAATGTCAGATGAAGCTTAATTTTAGCCATTTGTGAGGCAGCATGTTCACATCTTACTTTTTCTTTTTCTTTTTTCACTTATTTCACATAATTCCCATACAGCAGTGTGACCCATATTGGCATGTTAGCATAGGCCTCTCTGCTTGGAAGGCACGCTGTGTTTCTCAGCACTTCAAACTAATATTCTTCTAGCCCATGACACATAACATTAATATTCATCATGGGGTTGGACAGCGCAAATATTGGCTGTGGTTCGGCTGTCAGAGGACCAGCGGGGATAACGATCTCTCCGTGGGGAAACTTCTGAATGTAGCATCGTTCTGGATTGTCGTATATGAGAGGTTAATGAACGGTGAAGCTGAAGACTGCTGAAACTAGAACAAAAAACAAAGACAGAGAAACAAGCGAACAAGCAAACAAATAAACAAATAAAAAAACAAAAAAATCCACATTTTTGGTTGAAATGAAAACCAAACCCTCTGCTTAAAACTAATACGTGATTTTTCCTTATATTGATTATGAATTATTTTAAATAAAAAAATTTCGGGTATTTATGCGTTAAAAAATGGCAAGAGACATTGCCAGTTTTTACCTCAAACTTTCAGGAGCCTAAATTTTGGAGGACCTTTAATTTTATTAACATAGAAAGTTAAAAAGGAGTAAAATGGTTAAATAAATAAATTAATTAATTAATTAATAAATAGATGTTTTTTTTTATATACCCTCAAGTTGGTATCTGAATAATAAAAATGAAAAAAAAAGAGAAACGTAAAACTAAAGTAGACTGTATTCAACCAGAACCAAAAAGAAACAAATAAGAAAAAAAGCAAACAAACAAATAAACAAATGCTTATTATTTTTTTTATTAAAATATTTAGTTTTATAAATGGCAAAATATTTAGCAGATTTTTTACCTGAAACCTTTAGGGGTGCAGATTTTAGTGGATTTTTATTTTATAAAATAAAAAGTAAACAAAGTAAAATGGAATACAAAAATTGTTAAATTAACAAACACATGCATAAATGTTTTCGAAATTAAACAAAATGAAAAACTAAACTAAATTAGTAAAATAAATAAAATTAAATGAAATTGCTAAATATTTTAATTTAAAAAAGTGGAACAGATCAAATTTTTGGTTGAAATGTAAACATGACTCATGCAAAATTAAATGAAAGAAAATAACTAGCCTATTGCATTGCTGCTTTAAATAGAATAAATCATTTTGTTATTGTATTGTAAAAAGTTTAAATATTTATATATTTTTGCAAACTTTCACCCACAATTTTGAGTGGCCAAATGTATAAATGTATTTTGCCCTTTGCATCATTAAGTCCTATAACTGTGTGTCTGTGTGTCTGTGTGTGTGTGTGTGTGTGTGTGTGTGTGTGTGTGTGTGCTCAGTGCATGGCAGTCGGGGTGTATGTTGGAGGTAGGAGTAGATGATTGGGGAGCATCACTTTACACAGACATGAAGAGAAATCTATACTGAGTGAAGTAGCAGGAAATTGGATTAAAGCTGCATCAGAAGAAGAGCATTGAGCGCTCTAATCAGCATCGATTCCTGAATCAGATCTTTCATAGAATAATCTGGTATCTTCTTCTAACAACAGTCTATTGCAACCAGAACGGTGAGCACAGGAAGAGAGTCTGGATGCTTCTTACTGCTTTCCTTTTGTTTGTTCACCTGTGAGTCACAGAGCAACTGAGGACGAGGCTCAAGCTTGAGGGAAAGATCTCCAAACTTACCTGTGGACAGAGAAAGAGACGAGAGTAAGAAAAGCTAGAATCATAATGCAATAATGCAGCATCAGTGAACTGTTAAATACGAAGTCTATTAAGTATTCCCTCAGCTATTCACTAGTGCTAGTCATTATGTTTCAATTTTACATCTGATGTGTTACATTCATTTGCAATAATTCATTAAATAAAATACAAAAGATATCAAATCTTCATGAAACCGAGAAGACAGATTTCCATCGTTTCGTCCCAGAGACACTTTGACATCTCTTAAACCTTTGTCCAGACAGTTGGCATCAGCTTTTAGCTCAATTATTTTTTTCGACATTTAAGACAGGAAGTGAGAGAAGACTGAGCTGTAAAATGGACAGATGGACAGGAGATGGCCGTGTGCTGGGTGAAATGGCCCTCATGTCTGTTACTACGCAATCAAAATCACTCGACAGGCGTTCGTTTACTCCGAACGTTAACACCCGCAGGGTTTTTCTCCTCTCTCTGTGTCCTGTCAGCTCTCCCTGAACCGCTGTCCATCACTTAAAATGGCGAAAAAAGAAAAAAAAAACACACACACACACACACACACACACACACACACACATACACACACACACACACACAGAGCCAGGCAGTGGCCCAGTGCTGTGTCTAACACGCCCTTGTCGTCCTTGGCAGAATCTCTGTAGTCGTCTTAATGGCCATTAACACACTTTATTTAGCTCGAGTGTAAGTTTGGGAGACGAGCTCCGGGATCAAGTGAATGTGAGAGAACCAAACTTGTCCAGAAACCAATCCAAGGTGACCCGATGTTTATTTTAAAACATAAATAAATCACAACTGATTTACTATTTGTAAATTTGTACAAAAGGGGATTATAAAGCATTAAAAAGCTAACAACACTTTTTTTTGTTGTTGTTGTTGTATAAACTAGTTGTAAGCTCACAAATCCATACTGTCCTAATATAAGTACAGATACACACTGGTATAAGTATAAATACACACAAACCAAACTGCAGTGGCCAATTTTGCTTAAAAGATAGCTACAATTAGGTTAACACATAAGCCAACATTAAACTATTTTACATTTTCTGATTCAAACTTGCACCTAATTTGCTAACAATACGTTCCTACCCAACACATTGGTTATATATCGTGTCTTTGCATGTTTTGCCAAGAAACTATAGATAGCATTAAATCAATATCTTGCACTAACTATGTCTAATATTAGATTATTACATAAAACATAAGCTAGTTATGTTTTGCTAACAAACATCAAATTACTAACTCAATTACTATATTAGCTATCTATTATGTTCTTTCTAAGAAGCTAGCTAACATTGGATATTGGATATCTATTATCTTTTTGCTAAGTAGCTCGCTAACATTAAAGTACTATCTAATATTGGCTTTCTGTTATATTGTGCTAAGTGGCCAGCTATCATTAAATTACTATCTAATATTAGCTGTCATCAGTTCAACTGTGGTGTGAACAAAAATGACACCCCGATTGAGATTGCATGAAAGAAGAGCAGCGTGCTGTTTTGTGGTCTGAGCGTGCATCTACCGTATTATGTTTTTGCTAAGAAACTAGCTAACATTAAATTACTAATTAATATTAGCTATCTATTGTGTCCTTTCTAAGTAACTAGCTAACATTAAATTACTATCTAATATTGGCTTTCTATTATGTTGTGCTAAGTGGCTAGCTATCATTAAATTACTTTCTATTATGTTGTGCTAAGTGGCTAGCTATCATTAAATTACTTTCTATTATGTTGTGCTAAGTGGCTAGCTATCATTAAATTACTTTCTATTATGTTGTGCTAAGTGGCCAGCTATCATTAAATTACTATCTAATATTAGCTGTCTACAGTATTATGTTTTTGCTAAGAAGCTAGCTAACATTAAATTACTATCTAAAACTTTAACTAATAACTAATATATACTAGGAAGTTAGCTATATTAATATCCAATATTATGTTGTTGTTGTTTGTTTTATAGGAAGCTAGCTAATCGTACCTAAGTATAATTTAAAACAAAATCAAGCTTAATTAATATTTGAGCTGAAAGACTAGATGTTACTTCAAGAGTATGCTAGCAAAGTGCAGAGAATTAAATAAGCCAATATAAAGTAACCTATTATTTGATTAAAACCATTATTTACTTTGCTAGTTGTCTACTTAGCATTAACTAGGAAAGTAGCTAACTTCAAAGAACTATGTACATACTATATTCATACTGTACTAGCTATGCTTTAGCTTCCACTGTTGCAAAGCGCTGAAACTGGAGACTCCTTCCATAACATTTTTAACTTCACCTTTTTTTCTTTATCCCTAACACAAGTCCCAGTGAATCAGATATTTGATATAGGAATGTTAGCGCGTTGGAATAAGCAGCTTAACTTTATAAAATATTCATGGAGTGTTTATTCCGCACGCTGATTCGTCCTCGCCTCAGCTGAAACCCGCCGCAGGAGCCAGGTGATATTACACTCAGTGGAAGCGTTCAGGCTTTTCCATAAACGGAGTCCCACTGGCTGAGAGCGCGTCCTAGCGTGTGCTGCGGTATGGAAGGTCGACACACAGCATCTGCATGAATAATGTTATTTATTTAAAGTGTTCCTCCACACAAGCAGCAGGACTCCACGGCCTGAATGTCAGAGTGCTGTCTTAAAGGTCGTTTCTTATGGAAGAGCAGCGAGAGATTCCACAGGTAAAGTGATGCAACACACATTCATGATGCACCAGACACAAGCCGAGACGTTTAAATATTTGTTTAAAAACCACTCGAACCTATATTCATTTTTTTTATTATTTAGTAAAATTTTTTACTTATTATTAAAAAAGTTTTTTAACATCTTGACTTTTGTTATAATTTCTCCTGTAACATATTTAAAAATGTGTGTAATTATTGATATGGTGATGTTTTCCATAAGTGGACATTAAAGAAACATTTGTGGAAGGAGTCTCCAGTGTCAACCTTATTATTTCATGTGCGAGCTAAAAACACAACGAAACACAACGATGCCTCATGTTAGCGAGTGTGTTGGACTTCCGCCTCACAAACACACACACACACACACACAAAAAAAACAAAAAAAACACTGTGAATGGGATCCACCATCTCCACTAATGCGCTCTGATGTTCACTTAAGAAAACATTTGATGATGTGACGAATTGCGGACATTTTTTTAATACGTATAAAACTAGATTTATTTGTTTAGCATGCCAACCCTCTGGCTGTGTGATACATTATCATCAGCAGCTTAGACACTTATTTATGAATTGATGATGTCTGCATAGTAATTTCAAATTGACTTTCACTCCGGGCCAAACGGAGACTCGTAAAGTTTGATAAAGTGTGCAGCTAGCCTGACGCTAATTCGATTAATGACACACTCCGTCGAACAATGCTGTTATGGACTTGTTTTATTTCTGAGACTGATATACTGTATTTATAAATTCAGCAGTGATGCATCCTAGGAATCGGTATGTATTTTTTTTTTAGAATGAAAACACACCCATCATTATTTACAGCATTAGTGAGTTGATTTTGAAATGAACTGCTTGAGCTACATTCAGTATTTAACTATTAAACACACCAGTTTTGTATACAATCATATTTATCCAGGCTAATCACAAATAATTTCACAAAAGCATCTCTTTCAGGGGATTCCTGCAAAAATGTACTTATCTTCGCAAAATGATTAAAAATAAACAAATAAATAATACTTACATTAATGACAAGCACTAAATAACTCCTGACTTATTGCTTTTATTACCTGTAATGAACTGCAGCCTTATGCAATTAAATAATTGCACAGGTCTGTATCACCAATTAGATTTTTATCCAATTAAATGTGTGACACTTTAACTCAGTTGCAGATGTTAACTCTCACTTAGCCTCTGTTTAGTGCCGAGTTTTATGTTTGTTTGTTTGTTTGTTTTCAACAAGCAGGATGCTGTAGATGTAAAACATCATCGCTAAGCATGGAATAACTCAGAATCGCTGAATTTATGTGGTATACGAGGGTGAGTCAAAAATTATCCGCACTCTGGATATTTATTTTAATGAACTTTTAAGAAGACAAATGCATGTTTTTTACACAACCCACTTGCTTTTCAATACACTTTGTCCATCTATCAACAAGTTTTCATATTTCCTTATTAAAAAAACGTTTTAGTCTGTGCTGTGAGCCACCAATGCACCGCCGTCTTCACTTCGTCATCAGACATGAATCTGCGTCCTCGTGAGGCTGCTTTCAGGGGACCAAGCAGGTGAAAGTCTGATGGAGTGAGATCAGGACTATAGGGAGGATTAGCCAAGTCAACAGTTTGGGCACAAGTGTGCGGACGTGCATACTGGATATCAGTCCTCTGTGTTTAATCCGAAGTTTAGTCTTAAGCTCTTCTTCAAAGCGTTTGGTTGAGGTACAGTACAGTACACCCTCTTCTGCTCTTCTTTCATGCAATCTCAATCAGGATGTCCATTTCTGCTCGTACCACAGTTATGAATGAACTGATGTAACATGTTCACACCAGCACAGCAGTGAGTCTGGAGACAGGAGACTTCAAGGGAAAGTGCTGATAAGACACAGCGGCCAACAGACATTTGATATAACTGGAGTGCGGATTATTTTTGACTCACCCTCGTATATGGAACGTAAAAACGTTTTTAGGTTATAATCCGGAAGCATATGATCGTATTAGAGTATTTATTTTACAAGATGCTAAACATGGCATTGGACCGATATTTTATTCCAGTATTGATAATAATGGTTCTTTACATACTCATATCTCACACTGAACATAAACAATAAGCGAAAGCCGTATTCATTAGCGCTCCACTTTTAAATCAAATCAAGTCCTCTCATCTTTCTTTGTGTGTTTGGCTTCCAGCAAACTCTTATTAAATCAGATAGTTTTTTCCCCCCCCCATACATCCTGCTACATGGTGACTTGTTCTTGTGACTGATTTTTTTGTTCTTTTTTCTTTTTTTGTTAGACTCTTTTGCCAAAGGCAGCATGTAGTCGTTTGCGTGAGATTAAAGTCTCTCTTTTTATTATTATTTTATTTTATCAAGAAAAAACACATTTCTCCAGGAGCTAAGTTCTTCCTCTAATTAGATCTCGATCCATTTTGTAAACAATGATGTACAGAATTTCAAGGTCGTCCTGGTGTTAGCTTAGCCTCTGAACGCTTGGCATATCCAGAACAGCGGCTCCTTCGCGACTCCTGACCTACGCCTTCGCTAATTGTCGTGTAATTAGAGCTCAGTTCATGTCACGCTTATGAATCTGCGTCTAAATTAAATCTTGGAGATTTTTTTGTCATCCATGGCAACCTGTGTGCTGGATTCGAATGAACCGCTTCAAATGGCTTGGTGGAAATGTTCTTCTGTTATTAGCAAGAATGCTAGTCAAGTACACTCTGTAACAATGTGACTCACCTACTCACGTTGCCTGATGCTGTAACATGTCTTAATGAATAAATGTTCTTATTTTTGGTTATATATATATATAAAACAAAGTTTCCTCTTTGTCAAGCTCAGCATGTGGTCTACATTAGCCTTCAAGATCTGCCGTGATTAGATAGAAACCTGTAACGTTAAAAGCTCCTCCGAACATCCCAAGCCTGTGACACCAGCAGTCCCCTGATTATTTTCCCAAACCTGCGCATGATAAACCAGTCCTGACTCATCAGGGGACGAGTATAAAAGAGGAATCTCATTGGAGGGAACTGGGGGGGGGGGGTGTGGGGGGAGAGGAGAGGGAGAGGGGGGAGCGTGTCAGGCAGCCGTGCCAACATCGCTAACAAGAAACTCTCAGCAGGGAAAGAGAGAAAAAACTGAATTCTAACACAGAAACCCTGAGTGTAACCAGCGCTGGGCCTGGTGGCTCCATGCTTTCAGGGTTTCAAAGTTATTTTTTTATGTTTTTTTTTTCCTTTAAACTCTTTTTTCCCCAAAACTCAATTTTTATTACTGACATGAATGTAAAAATATCGACCAACTTTAACCTTCGATTTAAATTCGGTTTTATTTGTAGAGCATCTTAAAAAGCTGTACAGAAATTAAAAAAAAAACACAAAATCCAGATGCTTAAAAAAATTATAGCAAAACAACTATTTCTCTAATTAGGCATATAAAACATGAATTGGTTTAAATAAATAATTTCTTACAAAAATTGTTGTATGTATTTTTATGTCATTTATTAATTTGAATTCTGAAATAAAATTTGAAATCTGCCGATTATTCTCACTTTCTTCTTCTTCTTTGTCTTTCGGCTTTTCCCTTTCAGGGAATCATCAGCGGATCATCTGCCTCCGTCTAACTCTATCCTCTGTATCCTCTTCTCTCACCCCAACTACCTTCATTTCCTCTCTCATCCTCGCATCCATAAAGCTCCTCTTCGGTCTTCCTTTAGACCTCCTGCCTGACCGTTCCAGCCTCAGCATCCTTCTACCGATATGCTCACAATCTCTTCTGCTCTCCTTCTCAACTTCAACCAACAGTAGCCCAACTTCCACCAGCACCCTATACTCATACAGAAAATCACTCAAGATGAATCATATTTCCATATGTCAGATGTTAAATAGAACGAACGACTAGGACTAGAAGGCACATGAAAAGGACCGCGCAATTCTCTTTCCTGCGTAAAGCACTGCAGAGCGTCTATGAGAGTCATGTGACAAAAGAACGAACGACTCGGACCAGAAGATATGATGGTGAGCTGCTCATTCTGTTTGTCACAATATGTTCTTAGCTGCACTGTAATATTTTCATTACTGGAACTGTAGCCAAAATGTGTGTATGTAGACGTGCTGGGCGTCTGTTGTTGAAAATTTAACATTTCATTTCATTTATGTTCAAAAGAACAAAGTAAACTAAATGACTCAAAAAAGATTCATTTGTTTTGATGAATGGGCTTCAAAGAACCGAGTCACAAAAATAATGCTTTTTTAAAAATAATCCCTATTTTTTCTTTATTTTTATATAATAACTTTTAAAATTTAAATTGTATTCCTTAAATAATATATTTTACGTTTATACTTATACACAAAAAGAAACAGACTGGTTATTCCATAAATGTTAAATAAACATCTCCATAACCTCCATTAAACTTATACAACCATATAAACGTATACAACCAAATACCTTTTCTTTAAACATATGATTTCTGAGCTTGACATATTATTAAAAAATCTGACTATTTAGAATCTGGAATTTAATTAAATTATAATAATCATCTGGCTAATCATCTCATCTTTAGCGTTTACATCACCGAGCCTTTCGCTTTCTGGACTGAAGCGTCTGAAATGTACTGACGTAACGTAATAAAGTGAGACAGAGTCGGTTTTTACACCCGAGACTTTAATAACCAGCATGTTTTCTGACAGATGAACAGGTCTAACAGGTCTACACTGAACGCACGGCAGCTCGGGAGCCATTGCGTCTGATAATCTTTATCAGGAAACGAGGCTTCCCTTGCTAAATATTTCCCAGCATGCAACGGGAGACACTGGAGCGGAGCTGCGGCCTCAGTGATTGAAGAGGAAGTCATTGTTCATCAGACAGAAAGCTCTCACAGAGACGCACAGGGACCTACAGCAGGGCTGAAAGTAAAAGCCCATCTCGTGCCATCACTTTTTCACCACACCGAGGGTCTCGTTTTAAAAGATAACCTTTAGCATCTTTTCTAATTAAACACACACTCGCATGCTGCTACTGCGAAACACAAGCAGAGCTGAGATACTGATAACAATGCATGAGAAAAATGGAACCCATGAGTAGTAATTAACGCTGAAAGCCAACAGCGTGGCACTTCATTTAACTCATCGCTTCCTCTCCGTAAATGCCGTGGACTGGCAAAAACAACCAAGACGAGCACCACGATGCAACTGTAACTACGACATAATTCTGAACAGAGCTGTCTACATGAGTCGTTCAGTAATTTTGAGATATGTTTCATGTAGGTTAAAAAGTACAACCACTGTTCCCGGTGCAAATCCAAGTCCTGAACATTGTTCTGTATTTCACTCCATGCTCACAGACTCACCAGAGAGGAAGCGCAGCACATCACAGGGCTTAAAAGCATCACGTTACAATCGAGATCCAGTCATGATGAGCTCTAAGGACCATCATAGCACTTTCCGACACAAAGAAAAAACTTCTAAGGCTATCGGATCATTCAATGGATACCGTGGAGGAGAGGAGATCTCCAAAACCTCCTTCTGAAGAACAGCTTCCTGAGTGGAATCAGAGTTGGTCTGGTTCATTGGGGAAGAGATGGATTGGTTTGTGAAGTGTGAAGAATTGTTCTCCGGGAACCAGGTTGACGGAGCTGACAAAGCTGGAAGATGAGTCCAGGCAACTGCTTGGAGGTTGCCAGGTGGAGAAGGATATCGAGGAAGGGTCTCTTCTAGCAATGGCCCAGATGTCTTGGTTACCTTCAGCCGGACAGAGTAAGAAGCTGTTGGCTCTTGGGTAGATACAGGGTCACGGGGGGCCTGGAGGCTATTCCAGAAGAACTTAGGGGTAGACCCTGGACGGGGTGCCAATCCATTGCAGGGCACTACAGGCAATTTGGGAATGCCAGTTAGCCTCATCTGCAGGTCTTTGGACTGTGGAAGAAACCGAAGTACCCGAAGGAAACCCACCAAGCACGGGGAGAACATGCAAACTTCATGCACACTCACCAAAAGCGGGAATTGAACCCGGACCCTGGAGGTACCAGGCAACAGTGCTAACTAACCACCTAGCCACTGTGCCACCTAGAGGTCATCCAAATGCAATACAAAAATTAACAAAATTGCTTTGCTTTGTGGAACGTCTCTTTCATCCCATCACGTAAACCTTTATCTCTTACATGACTCGTTTGTCACACTTCTGGAGTACTGCGTTTTTCATCTGGAGCGCTAATCAACGTTAGATTGAGCGGTTTCGTTTCGGTGGACAGGGGGCCATTATGTTCAATTTGTTCATTTATGCAGCAATTAGAGCTGGGTCGAAACACTCCAGAGACTAACCACGCTGTAATCACAGGTAAACTCCTGATTACCAAACTGTAGCCAGGGTGTAAATCAGAATCAGGACAATTAGATTATACCAACGTAGAACGCATTTTTTTTAGAATTGCATTGTCACCAGAGACTAGCATTAAACGGTACCGGCTCATTAGTCCCATTCATGAACGGTACAACCTCATTATCAATTCCGAATCCAAGCGGATTCGATTCCTTCGGTTCTTTCACTTCCTGCATTAGAGTCGATTCACCATGCACAGACAGTAATTGCTGTGTCCTCACCACACCGAGATGGAGAACACGCTCCACACCGCATATGCGAAAGCATCACAAAAGACCTTCACAGGCAAACTCATCCGACCTCACAGTTCATATTTGGCAGTGCGTCTCGGCTCGAAGATCAAAAGATACGTAGCCTGAAATCTAATCGCACGCAGCAGGATTCAAACTGAACCGCACACATTAGAATGAGAACTCTTCCTGGAATGCAATATGGTGTATTACTGTAAACCAGGCTGAATGATGAACGCTGCAGAACCTCTGCTTCAGCTCAAAGCGTCCCACAGGAACCGTTCTGAGGTTCTGCTCACGCCGTGTAACAACCATGCTGCTGCCGTTCTTATAACACCTCTCAGACCTGAAATGGGAAGAGTTTATCCACTAGACCCCCAGATTACTGTCAGGGGAGAGATTTACTGTAACACCTCGGGGTTTGAGAAGGGGAAAGGTCTACAGGTTGAGAAGAAAAGTACAGACGTCTGAAAGTCACCAGCTACTTTGCATCAGAAACTGTTTCTTTAGTGTTTTGCTTTCTATCTCCAGGAACGCGTTTGTTTTTAGATTAAAATTGATGTAGCTGCCATGTACGTGTCACATGGTATGTGGCTGAAGTGATGCCATGTGACACGTACTGTATGATCCAATGAGAAGGAACATCAAAGGTAGCCGAGCCGAGGACCGAGCAAGTCCATTTGAACAGTCCATTTACTCTTTACTTTTTCTTTTAGTTGAGGCTTTTTCTTTTACATTGTTGTGACTACGGCTGGTAATTTCATACTTACTTTGGAAAACAGCGACTCAGTGTGTATAAAACAGCATAAAACTGAGTCATTTGAAATAAAACCCTGTATCCATACTCCCCTGCTCCATTCCCATGTTGTATTACAAACCATTAAGGTAATTTCCTTAATGCCTTTAAGTTCAGCAACCGTCCACCTCGGAAATATATATATGTTACCCATAATTCCCTTTCTAGCATCTCTTTTATCTAATAAAAAAACAGGAACAGATCCATAAATCTCAGTAAAGCAGCAGACTCCAGCCCAAATGGGAATACGTTCATATTTATCAGCAGTCACAGGAGCTGAAATCACATCAGTCCGATAAGAAAGCAGGCGCATTTTTAAAATCTAATGTCCCCAAAGCGATACGTTTCAAAAAGCGGGTGTAACTAATGACGGGTCGGGAAGATTGATCGTCCAGACGCACGATTTGTCTCGGCCGTGTATCGAACAAAGAACTTTGAGAGCACTGAATCACCAGGGTTCTGCTAGCACCGAGCCGCACCGCGTGCTTCAGGCCTGATTAACGGCCGCACACTTTGTTACCAAACACACACTCCGTAAACGTCTCATTAACGTTTATTTAAGACATCAGGCTAATCTGAATGCTTAATTATTGTAAATTAAAGTAAAGGAGTTTGAGGAATACTCTGTGTTTCTTCCACATCTAGTGTTTCTTCAGGTTTCATTTCTTAAAAATCATCAAAGTTTAATTGGTAAGAGATGAATAAATAAATAAATAAATAAATAAATAAATAAATAAATAGAGAACATAAATGAGAAGCAACATTTTACCTAGAAATCATCTAATAGTATGAAGGTAAAAATAATTATAAAAAATATATATAAATTTTCAATATATTGTGTGCAAACATTTACATGTAAAATTAATTGTGTAAAATGCACAATATAAAAAAATTGTAGAAAGAAAGAAAGAAATAAAAGTGTAAAAAAAAGTAATAAATAAATAAAATACATAAATTGTAAATACTACCCTTAAATAAATTGTTTTTAAAATGTGCAATTAAATATAAATGAGTCATATAAAACAATTTAAAAAACATAATAATTTGTAGTAAAAATTCAAGTAAATCATGTTTAAATACACTTAAAATTAATTTATGTTTAAAAATGGCAAAAAAAATGCATTATTTTACACAAAACAATAGGAAATATAATTTACATTACATGTAAAACTTAAATTAAAAATAATTAAATTATATGAAGAATGTATTAGATATAATGTTTTGACATTACAATTGAAAATAAACCATGTGTATACTAGTGTTTGTACTTTTTTATTAAACTAAATTAATCTTTTTAGAGAAAAAATAATAAAAACCTGTCCTTAAAATAATCATGTGTAAAAATGCAGTTAAAAAGAACCTAAATAATTGTGTAAAATTCTTAACTTGAAATACATTTAGTAAAATTTACAAATGAAAACAATTTTTTAAATATATATATATATATATATATATATATAATACAATAAAAAAGGAAATAAATAAATAAATAAATAAATAAATAAATAAATAAATAAATGAAATGTTTAACAATATTATTAGAAACAAATTAATCATGTGTTATAACTACACTTAAAAATGTAATGTGAACAATGAATCATGAGGGGAAAATGTATTGTGTGGTGTCTTTGTTTTGTAGCCCAGCTGTGGTGAAAGTGATTCAGAGAACTGAGACAGAAATTGCGCCAGTGTTCAGTGTTGTCTCTACAAAAACAAAAGGAGCGTAGCTGCATTGAAAACTCCTTTATTCTTCTCATTTCTCCGAGGCTGTCTCTTGTATAATCACAAAAGCAGATCAGTGACGACTGACAGAGAACCACCCGGATACACTTCTGCACAGTCTGTAAGGAATAAATCACGCTGTGCTGTGCCATTACAGGAAAATAATCAGTGATGTGGAGATGTGTGTTTGCTATAACCATCAGCTTTAAAGCTCTGACTCTGACAAAGTGCTGGCACTGGAGACTCCTTCCATGAATCTCCTTAAATAAAATACCAGGATTGTACACTTAGATTAAGCACGTTAATTAATCAATCTTCTGATCACAGAGAATCCAGAATTTGAGAGCACTAGGAATGCTCTTTAACAAAAAATGAGAAAAGGGGACATAAAATGTCATAAAAATTCAAACAGCCTCCGGGGAAAATTCATCTGAGCTTCGAAAAATGCAGGAAAAGCCGTTGGAGGAGATATTGAAAGTGAAATGCGGAAGATTTCGAGCCATTTGAATGTAAATGGAAGGTGACAGACTCGACAGTGAAGGAATAAATGACAAGCGCTTTGTGCCTCTGCCTGCATTAAAACTCCACAGTGACAGTTAAAGGAAAGAAGAGAACGCTCATATCCATCTTTACTCCATCCATATTTATTAAACTCTCTCTCTCTCTCTCAGATGATGAAAGAGTCTGCCAAATGCCTAAATGTAAAGAGGTGAGATTTGTCCTCAGATAAAGATTTGCCTGATCCCCAAATCCCAGTGTCTCCTTCAGCAAACTATAACGTTTCATAATTACAAACAGCACATTCTTCAATCCTGATCATGAATAAGTATCCGCCAGCTGCCCCGTCCTGCCCCGCCTGCCCCGTCTGCCCCGCCTGCTCCTGGGGGCATTTAGAGTCGAATAAATTGCAAAACCCTAAGCAGGAGGCAGATTTGTAATTGAGAACTGAATCACTTTGCATAATCAACTTTATGAAGTATATTATTATTGTTGTTGTTGTTTTGTTGTTGTTGAAAAACATTACATTACATCTATTTTATTTATTTAAAGTTTTTTGCTCTCTTTTTTTTTTTTTACGTCCCAAACTTAAACTATTTAAACTTAAGCACCCTGTGGAGGAAAAATTCAAGTGTAAAAATTTCAATCAAAATGTAATGAATCATGTATCAAAAACTATCGTATTACATATAAATAAGTTATGTAAAAATTGCAAGAAAAATAAATAAACCAATTACTACTACAAATGGACATTGTGGTAAATCCACACCCACAAAAAAACAAACAAACAAACAAAAAAAAAAACATGGAAAATAATTTGGCTTAGTGGCTTAGTGATTAGCACCGTCGCCTGCCACCTCCAGGGTCCGGGTCCAGGGAGAAGATACTCACTAATGAACAGATGAAAGAAGAAGTTTTACTGCCAAATTAAATTGTACAGTTTGTTTTTTTAAGAACCTTAAAGTGTTCTGTGTTAAACTGAATGAGAAAGGATTCCCTGTCGATGTACATCAGTACTGTAGTTCCAGTGTTCTTCGGGAGTTCATCGAGCGATCGCTGGATAATTAAAGGCTTTGTAGCCTCAAAACCACTTTCCGATAGAGAGCGACTATGTTGTATGGCTACAGGACCAACTGAACAACCCTGAATGTGTTCAGCTCTGTAGTTTCACTTTACAAAAAATATATATATCAACAGAGCTCTTAGTGCCATGCCTGCCTCTGTGTCCTCAAACAGCCGGCTTCCACTTTATTATTTGTCAAAGAAAGAACTCTCGCTGCGCCTCACTCTCTCTTGGCCACACACAGACGCGGCTACGATACACCCACTGCCTTCTATTCAACAAATCTAATCCCCATGGAGAGAAATTACGATGTAATTCTCAGACATTAAGCCGTGAATGAATTCTCCGGGCTAGATCAGAGGGTGCGAAACACTCGTTCTCACTCCCACTGACCACACAAACCCCGAGTAGGTTTGAATCCATAAAAAATGGTTCATTCGATCTCTGGCAGGAAGTCACACCATCATCTCGTCCACTTAAAGAGCTCACCTACAGGCCTCGCTCGGTGGATAATATGACCAAAACCCAGTCACGGACCACAGACACAGCCTGATCCTGCCTGAGTGCTTTAAAGTCATCCGCGTGTGTGGAATGCAGTGCGGGGATCATCATCTGGAGGAAAGCAAAGCATTCAAGCAGGTCTTGAAAACAAGAAGATGACAAATAAAAGTAGTAGACCAGATTATTATAATAGTTGATGGAAGCTCACCAGCATGGCACCAAATGACCAACAAATGTCGTGTTGTGTGCTAACGCTTTAAAAATGCATTCCATGTCAGCCAGTACAATATCAAACATGGGTTTCTGTTCTTCAGGTCTGATTCAGTGGCTGATCAAGATATGAATCAACCTTTTAATGTCACTTAGTGATGTCACTTCTCCGGGGGTTTGGGGTTTAAATCTCTATTCTGCTTTTCTGTGGGTTTCCTCGGGGTAATCTGGTTTCCTCCCACAGTCTGAAGATGTGTGGTCTATGAAGCTTGAAATTTCCAAATTGCCCATTGTGTGTGTGGTCGTGCCCTGCACTGGGTTGGAACCCCATCTAAATTGTACCCTAAGTTTTCCCCAAAGCTTCCTGGTATAGCATCCGTGCAATCCCATGACACACAACTGGCACTTAGAAGATGCATAAGGGTACAGGCTGGGCTAGAAGGAAAATAACCCTTTCCCACTTCGTTATAACATTCAGTATGTTTTTATCTGCTGCTCTTGTACTTTTGGGTCTACGAAATCTAAAGTAATCCAATTTAAGAAGTTTACAAAAAATTGCCAAAAATAAAACTCCATCTCTTTATCATTAAAAAACAGACGGGATTAGTCTCACCAACACATCTGTACCAGAGTCCCCTGACCCGGACCTTGTATAACAAGTTTCAATCATTTCCAAAAGTCTACAGCATACACGATAAAAAATATAGACCAAAAATCATGAGCTTGTGTTTGGTACGAGCCAAACCCCCAGCCCGGACCCCCCGCCCCCCCTCCCTCATGTGTGGAAGCCATGGTCCAGCCTGGTGATTTCCCTCAGCTCCTCTGCTTGTGCATGGCATTTAGCCTGGCAGGACGACAACAGCTCTTTGGCCAGGCTTTGAAGCCTCTCTATGGTCCACTCTTGTCCTCTGGCTCATGGTGCCATGTCGTCTTCCAGAGCAGGCTGAGATGTGCCAGCACACCATGTCTGTCAAAAGCAGGCTAATTAGGGCTACACATCTCACAGCTCGCTCACATCTCACATGTTCACACTTCATTTACACTCCCAGAATGTTCCGAACAACCCTATTTGGACACGACGGTACTATTAAATTAGAAAATTCAAAAATACTCTTATTATTGCGCCAGGTGTGAAATTGGATTGAGTAGATCAGGGGATGAAAAGCATTTTTTTGCATCCATAAAAAAAAAACCTTAAAACCACCTTTACGGAGTGATTAATCAACCTTTTAATGAGTAAGGGACAGAGATGAGCTTGTCTATTTTGGAATATAATACAGTGTAGCAGTTACATCATTTTGAAATAGTTTTTCCCTGACTCGTTACTGAGCATGTAGCAATTTCAGTGCAATATTAAAAAAACAAATGATTAAATTTAAATATATGCACAGGGCTCCAGATCGGGGCTGAAAAGATGGTCAATGTGCCTAATGGTTTTATTTTGCAACTAGTTTTATCCAGAATGTTTTTATTCCTGTGTTAGACTGACTTCTCCTCTGTTACGTCTGGCTGCTCGGCACAAGAGCACATGAGCGCGCGTGAAAGTACAGCAAGGCTGCGCTCAATACACGATCTCTCACCAACATAAGGCCGTTCATGTGTCGTCCACTCGCGGTCCTGCTGTACTCTCGTGTGTTCGCCCTGTTTGGACAGTAAGAAGATCCTTTTTTTTCCTGTTTGCTTTTGAACGTTACTGAGTCCTGACCTGACACATGACGCATCTCACCGGCTAGTCGAGGAACAATTGGCAACTGACAAGAAAACTTGATAATGCTAGCAAAGTTGGCTAAGTATCTTGTCTGCACAGCTCCAGTTTCCACATCAGCATTGCTACAGTATGTGGGTTCACCTGATTATGTCATGAGAATAGTTCAGATTTGGC
>JAAGKR010009255.1:8248-27339 GCA_011419295.1 Clarias macrocephalus | reverse complement strand
TGGGCGTGTTTACGTGTTGTCCTTCTGTGTTCACACGAGCTCGGATCAAACAGGAGTCTAATAAAACTAGAATAGACTGTCTGATATCGCGAGTGCAGAATCTGTCCTCAGTCATACGGATCAAATCCCCGTTTAGAGACGTGTGAGACACCATGAACATGACGCACTGATTAATAACGGGAGGACAGACGCTGGAAGAACTACACATCCTGTCTCATCACAAATTAGCCTATCAGTGCCGGGAGACACTTACAGAAGACCAGACATGTTGATCTTCAGGTGAAGAACAGGGTTTGTGAGATGGCCGTGTCAATGTCAGGGGACAAACTTTGGACAGAGACGTGGGACGTCAAAGAGAATACTGTGTCTCTACAAACCTGTGGGGGCGTCTTTAGAGGTCCACTCATCTACTTCATCAGTTAGAGCATTACACAAAACCTTTTCAGGGTCACCAGATGCATGACCTATGACCTTCACTATAGCTAATTGTGAGGGAAATGAACTAGCCTGTAAAAGATGAGAGACAAGATTAGCATGTGATAATGTTAGTGTTGTTTAAATTAAGCTTCTGTTTGATAAGGTGTCCAGGAGGAGACGACTCCGTCCATCCAGACACACTGTTAATGAAAGGACGAACAGAAAGTCCAGATCCTTGATTAAACCTATGATCATTAGGAGAAACAGAGTTAACAAGTACTTCCTGTTGTGTTAACGAGCACTTCCTGTTGTGTTAACGAGCACTTCTTGTTGTGTTAATGAGCACTTCCTGTTGTGTTAACAATCATTTCCTGTTGTGTTAATGAGTTACAAACCAAGTGTATACAAGTTAAGCAACACTTTAAGCTTTTTTTACTTTAATTTCAGGTTGTGTGACGTTCGAACAGAGTAAATATTTATATATTAAGAAAATGTAAATAATAGTGTAATTTATAATTGTATTATCAGAATGTACAGTAGCTCCGCCCTCCTGAGAAACTCTCTCAGAAATATGAGTTTTATTTTAAATTCACGTCTCTCTACACCTCTGAGATTATTCACACATTTATTAAACACAAATCTGGTAAATTAATGCACATTAGACAGAACAGTACAAAACTGTTCACAAGATCATGGACATCACACGTGTATAACTGCAGACAAACACACACACACACACACACACACACACACACACAGGAATATAGAGATTATAATCAGTTCATTACTATGTGTTTATTATAGACATACAATCTATACCAGGAACAGATTACACACTAAACACACACTATAGATACCTCAGTGAATTACAGATATCATTAAATTATAAACTAAATTCTAGAAATTATGTAAACAACAGAATTTAGAGGATGTACAGTGAAACCTCGGATTGTGAGTAACCCGGTTTGCGAGTGTTCCACAAGACGAGCAAAGATTTTTAATAAATTTTGACTTGAAAAACAAACAAGTCTTGGTTTACAAGTACTGAGTATCATGTATCACGTATGCGCTTCTTGTTTTGATGCCGAGCATCACATGATCACAACTGAGCCAACAATTTTTCTCTCTCTCGCGCTGCGGAATTGTGGGTAATCGTCTCCCATGCTGGGTCTTAGTGCGCGACTCTCACTGGTATAATCAACATCCGTGCATGCGTGTACTGTTTACTATAATACTGTGACCACGTGTGTGTGTGTGTGTGTGTAAAACATGTTATATTTTGTGTTTGTATGTGTTTGTGTACAGCATGTGTGTACTGTTTATTATAACACACGCGTGTGCGCGTGTAAAGCAAAAGAGAGGTTAAAGATCCATTTTGTCTCTGTGTGTCAGCCTGCTCTTTGTATCTGTGTGTGTGTGTAATTTGACTCCGTGCCCCTTCACACACATACCTCTCCTCTCGCCTTCTCAGACACAGACACACACTCTATCTCTCTGCTCTACACAGAAACACAGCTCTGTCGCAGTTCTTTTCAGAGGTAAAGTTTAGGTTCATTTGTTTTTTATTTTTACTTTACAGCAGTGATTCCGTTACTGTGTAATAGTTATTAGCTATTATTGTTATTATACGTTTTTTCCGATAAAACAGTCTTACTGTTAATATGTGTGTGTGTGTGTGTGTGTGTGTGTGTGTGTGTGTGTGTGTGTGTGTGTGTGAAACTCAAATAGGAGAGGAGAAAGTTTTACTGTGTAAGACAAAAAGGGGGCGGTCCTCTTACTTTAGCTTCACACACACCTGCGTGCACAAACGAAAACACTTATCTGTCGAGATTTATTTTTATTTTTTTACAGGTAAAGTGCAGGTTCATTTGTTTTATTTTTACGTTATATTTTGTGTTAATTATTTCTATTCATTTATTTATTTTGGGCTGCGGAACAAATAATTTGAGTTTCCATTAATTCTTATTGGAAAAATTTTTTGATTTACGAGGCTTTTGAAATACACAAATACGGAGTCGCTTCTGGTATGAATTATGCCTGTAATCCAAGGTTCCACTGTATTGTGATTTTTTTAAACCCACCTGTATTTGTGTGTCTCCTGTAACAGGATGTGGTGTGATGATGATGTTGTTAATCTGCGACAATAGCATTTTGTATGTGTTTAGCTTGTTGCTAACAGCACAGATTCAGTTAAATCTAGCTTTATTTATTTCTTCCAATCAGTTACAATCACTACAGTCGCTTTAATTTTAATCAATTAATCCACCAGAGTCGAGTACAACACAAGCTGTCACACATTAAGACAAATAAAGCTTTTTAAAAAATATACACCAATTTACTATGTAACTAAACTTTTTCCAAAAAATCTTTTCTGACCAGGGAAGGAAGTAAAGTAGTAAAGTAACATTAATTTACCTTCCTGGAGAGAAAAGATTAGACCAGACTCTAAATCTAAAAATAATAATAATCTAAACGTTCATTTGTGTTGGTGTACGCGGGGCGCTGGACAAACGGGTGTCTATGTAGGCACATACATTTTTGAAAAGCATGTGACTTGAGGCTGAACTCTGATTGGATTTTGTTAAATCATCCTTCGGGCGCAGCTCTGTGCGCCCTGAACCCTCCCACTTTTGTTCTTAGCGAATCAATATTGTTTTTAAATATTTGGACTCATGTGATTGGACCATTCTCAATGAGTCTTTTCCAGCACTTCTTATGGCAAGCGGAGCTGCTGACTGGATGTGATGTGAGTCAGGACTTTATTTTATGCTAGTAGTAATAATGTGCCATCACCTAATAAATGGTTATTTACAGGTGAGTATTAAAAGTAAAATTTTCATTTTGTTTGGGCCTCCCCAAAAATTTTTTTGCACCAGCCGCCGCTGACTGCTAATACACACACACACTCCTCACAGTGCTGTAAATAAAACACTCTCACACACACACACACTGCTAATACACACACACACACACACACACACACACACACACACACACACACACACACACACACTCCTCTCAGTGCTGTAAATAACACACACACACACACACACACTCCTCTCAGCACTAAAACTCTTTACACTTGTGTGTGTGTGTGTGTGTGTGTGCGCGCAGGAGTTCACGCAATACAGCAGATGTACGGCTGTGAGCTGGATGATGACGGCACTACTAGAGGATATAAACAGTGGGGTTATGATGGAGAAGATTTTGTGACCTTTGATCTGAAGACTCTGACCTGGATCGCTCCGACCCCTCAGGCTCTGATCACTAAGAACAAGTGGGATTATTATACTGATTTTAATAACCTCTGGAAGAACTACCTGGAGAACGTCTGTATCGAGTTGTTAAAGAAGCACCTGACTTACAGCAGAGAGACTCTGGAGAGGAAAGGTAAAGTGTGTCATCTCTTACTGTAACACACACACACACACACACACACACAGTATTTACCATGGAGTCAGATTTCATATAATCTCAAAGAAAAATCTGATCTTTCTTAAAAAATTATCTCACAAATATACTGTGTTGTGGCTAGTTCAGGTATGATTACCCAAATATACAAAGAGACAAGGGATGTTGAGGCCAATAGACTTAATTCTTTCCAGAATACAGCCGAGCAGTTTCTCTGCAGAGGAAAAACTCTCGTCTCTTCTACGATGCACGTTTATTTACGTTTACATGACACTTCTTCAACATCCTGTTCCCACTAACACAATACTCCCATAAATGTGTTCTGTTTCTAACAAGATACAATGCTTCAATACATGTTCATCTTACGGCTAAAGGAACCATCAATCACTTAATTGGACAGCTTGTCCATGCGCTCCCATCCTACAGCGGGAAGCATCTGCTCTGTAGAGTCATACTGAGGCCTTGGTGGCGCAGCACACAGTTTTAAGTCATTAGCGTCTTTACTGGGTACAATGATGCATTTTGCACTAAATTGTTCCAGACATAATGAGTGACAGAGTGAGTGAAGGTGAGTGACGCTCCACAGCCTTGTGTTAAACCCTTTTACTTACACATTATATTTTACAGCGCTTCTGAAAAATGATAAATGATATACTGTCAAAAAAGAAAAATAAATAAATAAATAAAAGCACTTCCACCACCTGATGATATTGTTTAGTGTGTAACTCCTGATTGGGCCAGGCCTCTCAGGGATAGACTCTGTGTCTTGGAGATTATTTATCAACATTCATCTGGATTTATTCATCAAATATTTGTTATCAGAGTTAAAGAATTAAGCTCTGCAACCCTGCTGTATGCTACTGCCAGGCTTCATATGAAACACTTGGTCTCTGTGGTTCTGTTCCTGAACTCCATGTTGAATTCAGTTCCTGTTCCAACGTCTTTATTTAACAACAGAACTTGTCCCAAAACTATTGGCTTCTGGTGAATTAGTCGTTCAACAACGCGAACTGGTGTACAGAACTGGCCATTAAGAATTTCGAGAAAAGGGATCCTGCGACTTGCCGCGGAAAGTCAGCCTAAAACAATATTGTTTCCAACGCTGAAGCAAACATGATTTTGTTTTAGTCTATTCGCTGAATACAACGTGACCGCGCGCTCCGAGGTGAACATCCACAGACCCTCAGTTACTGTAATCCCTCTTCTCACCTTTCATTCATGATAGGTGTGAAGTTATCAAACTGGTTTCACTGATGGGGGAATTGGCAGAATTGAGGGATTTAAAACGAATTAACAAGACCGAGCAGACGTCTCTGCCAGCAAAACATAAATAGAACCATAAACATAAATAGAAATAAAATGTTTAATGGTACCAATTAAATCAGACTTCATAGTTGGTTTTGATACTTTGAGTGTAATTCATAAATTTACTGAATATATTCAGATTTTGTAAAATAACGAAACCCGTTTCCTTCCTAGACCTTTTGTCCGCATCACAATGAACTGAAGCTCAGCGCGTCTACTTTCCTTGTTTTAATCTGTAATATTTAAGTGGAATAAATTTTGCGTATATGCTCAAATATTCCTTTTTATTTATGGACAGGTGTATTATGTTTGATCTCTATTGCGAGAGGCGATGACTTTCTGATGGAATATGTCTGCATTTTATCAATAAATCGCACGTGTTTATCAGCCTTTTGGTAAAAACGCTGCCTTATGTAAAGTGAAAGTACGAGCTGCTGGTTCACGCGCACCAATGAACAGCTTTATTTCAGTCATAAATCCACAATCACATTCAGCTATTCCAGTGACCATTTGCCATATATTGTCTGCTATATTCTATATTTAATAAAACTATATTGAAACAAAATTGTGTATTTACCTTATTTGATATTTAATAACACTTCCGGAACATTGTTGTCCATACGTTTTATGTATATGGAAAACAGTGAAACCTAAACACAAACAGAAAGGACGAATAAGGGAATATGAAACATTAACACCTTTACCATGTTCAAATAAATAAAGAATTACTGCATTATGTTTCAAGACATCCTTAATTTACATTTTTCTCCTAATTATATGTCCATAAATACTTTGACAACATACACTTATTAACTTATCAACATACACTTATCAACAATTATCAAGCATTGCATTTCATATGAATGTCACATATGAGACGCGCGCACAAACATATTTATATAATATATTCACATACAAACAATACATTCAGTAAATTTGTGAATTACACTCAAAGTAATTATGAAAACTGATTTAATTGGTACCATTAAACATTTTATTTCTATTTCTAGTTATGTTTTACTGGCGAAATACATTTTAGGCAGAAACGTCTGCTCGGTCTTGTTAATTCGTTTTAAACCCCTCAATTTTGCCAATTCCCCCATCAGCAGTTTGATAACTTCACACCTACATCAAAGATGAGAAGTGGGATTACAGTAACTGAGCGCGCTGTCGCGTTGTATATACTGTACAACACGTGTTAATCAGCCTTTTGAGCAAAACGCTGCCTTTGGTGAAAGTACAAGCCGCGGGTTTCCCATGGCGACGAAGAGCTTTAGTTCAGTCATAAATTCAAAATCACATTCCAGCTATTATTTCCAGCTGTGGTCAAATAATGAATGAAATAATTAGTTAATGCTGGACACAAACAGCAAAAAACATGATGATTATTATTATAAAAAGCCAGGAGCACTTCGTGTGCATAAAAGAAGATTTACTTAATATGATAAAATTATATATATATAATATAATTCATTCGTGTCTTCTGATGATGTCGACACATTTTTACGTTTTAAATAAGATATGTTGGCATATTCACTATTCAGGACATTCACATAGTTAACACTATCAGATAGCTTACTATCAGGAAATGAAATTAATTTCAAGACCATTTAAACTGAGGCATTCCCATGTCTTTCATTGTTTTGTCCCTGTTAAGACATTACAAAAACTATACAAGATACTTACTATGAATTTCAAAGCATGATTTTTAGCATCTCATTTCATCATTATGAAAATAATATGAAGCACATATACACACATTCATTATGAAACATCTATTGTAAAACATAATAAAATTCATGTTCGCTTCAGCATTGGAAACAATATTGTTTTAGGCTAACTAATTATACACAATTCTTTGTTGTACTTGGTCTGGCTTTTAGGTAAAGTCCTTCCATGCGCCATCTGGCAGATATTCAGTGAAGCACAACACTGTTTATTTAAATTCCTGAATGTTGCTTGCGGCAAATCGCGGCACGCCGCGCGCCGAATTGCGGCATCTCGCGAGAAAAAACGTGCATTCTTAATTCTTATATGTGTGAGGGGTTGTTTACACAGGGGTCGGTGTGTGTGTTTGTGTGTATGAGGGTTGTTTAAACAGGGGTCAGTGTGTGTGTCTGTTTGTGTGAGAGGTTGTTTACACAGGCGTCGGTGTGTGTGTTTGTGTGTGAGGGGTTGTTTACACAGGTACACAGGGATCGGTGTGTTTGTCTGTTTGTGTAAGGGGTTGTTTACACAGGGGTTGGTGTGTGTGTGTGTGTGGGGGGGGGGCACTCTTTGGCAGTTAATGTTAATATAATACAATCATTTAACGAATGGGAAAAACTGAGTCACCGATGTTACTGTTTTTCACTAAAACACACTGAGATAGTACACACGCTAAGAACACACTCCTTCACTCTATAAAGCACTTCATCAGCTCTGTGTCTCTCACACACACACACACACACACACACACACACACACACACACACACCTTCAATCCTCATTTTATTCTTTCTAAATGATACATTTACAGAGTAAACATATGGCCTGTTTTAAATAACTAAATATATTTTCCTGTCTTCCATGTCTTTGCAGGCAAAAAATGTTGACCACAACACACACACACACACACACACACACACACACACACACACACACACACACAGCACTTCATTTCACTATAAGAAAAAAAAACATGTAACCCTGATATTTAAAAAGTTTCACATATAAAATCACTTTTCTGCTTCGTAACACATGACGAGGAATAAAGTCGATCTTTATACCCAGAAACATTTGTGCTGTTACATCACCAGAATAACATTTAGCATTTTATGTGACTTTGACCTTATTTTTTTCTTTTTGGTGTACAGTGGAACTTCGGATTGTGAGTAACGTGGTTTACGAGTGTTCCGCAAAACGAGCAAAGATTTTAAATATTTTTTTATTCGGAAACCGAGCAAGTATTAGTTTACGAGCACATGCTTCACACATGCGACTCTTATTTTGACACCGAGTGTCACTCTCTCACTCTTTTTTTAAAAGGTAAAGTGCAGATTAATTTGTTTTATTTTCATTTTATAGATTGTATTAATTATTTTTATGTATTTATTTTTGGGGGCTGTAGAACGAATAATTTGAGGTTTCATTATTTCTTATGGGAAATGATGATTTGGTTTAAGAGTGTTTTGGAATACGAGCCCACTTCCGGAACGAATTATACTCGTAATCCAAGGTTCCACTGTATTTAAAAACATTGATTCTTTTAGCATGATGTGGCATCTCAACCATTTGGAAGAGCTCTATATTGGGGTTGGCCACTATATCTATATTTTCTATTTTCGAGAAGATTACTACAGGTCCTGAGAAAGAAATTACATTAAATACACTAAACAGCGTTACTGACTGTTATAGTTTACTATCACCTGTTTAGGACATCAATAACAATAGTGATAAACAGTAATAAAGTGATATTAAACCTCAGGTGTCTCTCTCACACTGTAGTGTGTGTGTGTGTGTGTGTGTGTGTGTGTGTGTGTGTGTGTGTGTGTGTGTGTACAGGGTTTTACTGTAAACACCAGCTGACTGAGATGATCTGCTCTTCAGCTTCAGTAATGATGTGTTTACTAGAACAGGAAGAAAGAAAATAAACACTTCTACTGTAAATGACCACACTGAACATCTCCTCACCAGGAACACACGTTGTTCCTCATCAGGGTTCGATTGAGGCTTCTATAAATAAACCAAAAGAAATCTTTTAATATTCATGTCTCTGTGTCTATGCAGTTCGTCCTGAGATGTCACTCTTTCAGAAAGAAGCCACTTCTCCAGAGGTGGTGTGTCACGCTACAGGTTTCTTCCCCAAAGCAGTGATGATCACCTGGCAGAAGGACGGAGAGGACGTGCATGAGGACGTGGAGCTCAGAGAGACGTTACCCAACCAGGATGGAAGCTTCCAGAAGAGAAACATTCTGAAAGTCCCAGCTGAGGAGCTGCAGAAACACACCTACACCTGCGTGGTTCAGCACAGCAGCTTGGAGAAGGAGTTAGTGCGAGAAGTACCAAAAGGTCCTAATAAACTAGAGCTGTAGAGAGTGAAAGCTGATTTCTTGCTGCAGCAGATAATAAAGACTCTGTGCTGATTTAACAGGTGGAGCACCGATTGCTGTCATCACTGCTGTAGTCGCGGCTCTCGTCGTTGTCGTGGTTGTTGCTGGAATTGTGGTCTGGAAGAAGAAGAAGAACTCTGGTGAGAGGAGGAAGGAGGCAGATGTGAAGTCTTAATGTGTATATATAATTTAGTTTTTATTCTAACTGTCTGTCCATCATCTGTGTTTCAGGCTTCAAACCTGTTGCACAAAACTCTTCTCAAGGTAAATAATCAGGTTCTTCAGTAATAAACTGAATAAATGCTTTGGTTAAATTCTAACTCTGAATGTGATGTGAATGTTTTACAGCCTCTAAAGGAGATTCTTCCTCCAACAACTTTTAAACCATGACTGTGTGTCTGTGTGTGGGTCACAGAACCTAATAAATCTGTTTTTCAAAACAGAATGTTGAAGCAGAATTTAAGAACATTTCTGCCAAAGGAAAACAAAATAATAAAAGTGAATAAAGGAAATCTCAAATAAATGACATACTTGCTTGTGTATCATTTATTTTGGACTTTCCTTTTCAAGCTAAGACCTCGATTTCTTACAAAATCTCTTATGTTTTGTGCAGTACGCTGTGCCAAAACAGGATCTTCAGCAGTCTTACACTGCTGGCATTCAGTCAAAGTGGCCAGTTTCCCTTTGGTTATATGTGCTTTAAAATGTTTCATCACTACTGTAACTTCAGCATTTGACCAAGACACTTTTTGACCTTTTCGTGGGTTCCCAATCTTTGTCTCGGTCTCATTTCCTGTACAGAAGAATACTTACTTTAGCAAGCTTGAATTTTATGGAAGGCTCATGTACTTACATTGCTGGCTATATCCCAAAGTAAAACCTCACATACCCTGAGATAATTCAGCAGTTGGTTCAGTGGGCATCTTCTGAATACCTGCAAGACACACTGTAAGCAATGCATTAATAAGAAAACTTAAAAACTCTTAAAAAACAGTTCTTAAGCACATACCCAAATTTTTTATTAATGCATTATATGGTTAGCAAACATCTGAGGCAAATGAGTAAAACAACCTATATTGACTACTGTTTCTCTGAATTGGAAGAAAATAACTTTCTCTGTGCATTACATTAACGCTGCTTAAATTATTATTACAGTCTAATTACAATCTTATAGCTTGGCTGTAATATCAGTCAATTAAATCTTTATTATTCATCCTTTCCTGATTTTTCTGTATTTCCATTGTCTTTGTTCTATGTAAAGCTGCTTTGTAACAATTGTGAAAAGTGTCCTATAAATAACGTTTCATTGACTTGAATTGCACAAGTGGTTCAAGTGTACATTCTCAAGTTTTATAAAAGGTATTTTCAGAAATTTTGCTATCAATATGAAAGACATCTTACCCATAGTCCGCCTGAACTGTACATCTGCATTAGAGGAACTTCCCTGTGTCCTTTAACTGTGTACTATACATACAGTATATGCCGTAAAATAGTGCCACTACAGTATGCACATCACATAGCGTAATGAAAAACACTTATTAAAACCTGACAATGTACACGTGAACCGCTTAAAAATTTGTGCAGTACAGACGGAAAACTATATCTAAAGAAAACAAATAACTACTGTATGTATATCTGTCCTAAATATGGCACGGTTGTCGCATTCCTTAATTTCATCAAGATTCTCATGCACTAATAAATAAATGCAATATAAAACATTTAATCTTTAGTAAATCATTCCCTAAATACAATTACGGGTTAAACATACAGTACATAAAATGAGTTTCCATACCAACATTATTAGCAGCACCAGCAGAAACATCATCCTCAGCATCACTTTCATCAGGACCACTGGCTTCAGAATCTGTCACACTGATCTCATCTTAAAGTAAAAGTGATATTTACAACATGAGAAACATCAAAATTTGTTTAAACTGTACACAACACAATCAAACATGACATTAGACTAGACTCTACACTGTGCTCAATGAGATAATTCAGAAACTACAACCTCCCTATACATGTAAAAGATCGTCTGTACTACTAGCATGGACATACCTTCAATCTCAGTGTCATCGAGAGATTTGCCCTAAAGATTAGGAAGACATCCTTTTCCCATAGCTAGCAGCAAGTTAGATATCTTAGCCAGCTAAGTAGTGGCTTCTGGAAGTCGGTAATAATCGTGATGCACTCGGATATCATGTCGTAAGAAATCCGCAACCTGGTCCAATTCATTGTTTTTCAGGTGTAGGATTTGTGAGAGAGTAGCTACATGTTTGCGCAGATGTGTTGAGCGGAGCAACTCTGGATTCTGAGCTCCACATTCACTTGCGTAGAATCTAAGAGAGTCCTGGCCCCTGTAGTGACTTTGGCAGTGAGGTCTCGCAAACAGAAAACTATTAGTATCTGGAACTCCACAGTCAAGTCTCTTGCTGACCAGCAGCGTCAGTGCATCTACCATGTCAGGTGAAAGAAGAATGGTAACCTTTCTCCCCCTTTTCCCCCTGATCTCAACTCGGCTAAAATGACTGCAGAGTTTCTGTTCAAATTTGCTGAGGTCCAGGGCAACATCATCGTGAAGAGACGTACTGTCCCTTTCCTGGAAACTTTTAAGCAGCATTTTTGACACCTCACCAGCACGTCCACGATTAAAAACAATCATTCTTGTAAGTGTTGCTTTGGCTAGATCAGCGTATACCTGAGGTGATGATGATTCTGCGAGTTTCCCAAATGCCTTATGTGCATCTTCTCAAGGAACTGATGAAGACACTGTACACCTTGTGTGAATGGTAGTGTTGATGGTTTGTTAAATTTGGCCTCATTCAGTGTAACTAAGGCAGTGTGTGAGATCAACTCAGACCACTTTGAGGTGTAGAGCATCTTAAAGGTTTCAGTTGATGTGATAAGTTCCTTGTCTTCAGACATCAGTGCTCTGCAGTGAATGATTTCACAGATTTTATTTAGTGGTTGACCCAGTTGCAGTGTAAGACTTGGGCTATGGTAGCAAGGACTCTCGTCATCATAGCCAGACACTCTCTGGATTGCTTGAATCAGTCTATGAAAATTGGCAGGCTGTAAATACAAAAAACTCTCCGCAATGTCAACAACAATCTTCCAATTTCACAAAGTTTTTGTCGAATGTACTTAAATTTTGTAGGGTCATGTCCATATTTGTTATAGAAAGACTGTGCAAGCTGAAGAATACTCAAATCATTTTTAACAACAGCGGAAATGTCATCATGCTTCATTGCACCCAAGGGCTTCCAAACGCCCTGAGTGATCTGCTGACTGAATGCAGACTCTGCCATTGTTGCCATACCCAAAACCCTGCTCCTCCCTTTCTCCTTACCAGCGTCCCCTGGTTTTGAGGGACATCTTCGCAAATGACGCCACAAATCTCTCCATCCAAACATGCATTAGCAATATATGCAATGCACAAATCCTTTTGAATCCTTTTCTTTCTTTGGTGCTCGTTTTATTTTAAGTGTCCCTCCCCCCCCCCCCCACTTTGCAAAACGACTGTATTATGCTGATAGTTGCCCTTGTTCCTGGGTTCCTGTAACATCACTTTGCGTTCGTTTGAGTGAATTGGGAGTGACAGTGCCTGCCCAAAATCAACTACAGACATGTGACTTTTCAAATGGTGTTATAACTTGGACTGGGGTTTTCCACAGATGTAACAATAGTTTTTACTGTTAACTGAAACTTTTGATGACTGTACACATTGTTTTTCTGTAACCATGTTGGATTTTCTTTCTCTCTTTTCAACCTTCTTCCCATCTGCTGCATTCATCTTCACACTACTGGCCTCTTTACCGAGTGAGGTGGGGATGACATGACCACATGGGTTGACCTGCTTATCTCAAAGTCTGAGTGACTGTCAGTCTCAACCTGAGTCGACTGCTCCTCATGACACAATAAGTCAAACTCTTCTGAGGCATGAGCAGTTTCCCTGGCCTTAAACAGGTGCTTCCCCTTGCCTTTAGAAAGATCCATGGTGGGTACACCTGAACCTAAAGGTTCACCAAACTTAGAAGAGACAACTTGCAGTAAACCTGTCGGGTGTTTAGCCTGATGATTTCTGTCTGTTCTTGTTGTCAGTTCTTCTGAGCTGTCTGATTGCCTGTCTGACTCAGTTTGCGGTGATGCTTGAGATAGCAGGACTTGTGCCCAAAGCTGGAGCACACTACAAGAGAAATAATCAAGGATGATCAATCAGGACATGTTCAACTGTTAACACAAGCCTCTACGATACCTAAAAAAAGCAATTATGTGAAATAAGTACACGGTCCTATTCTGGTTTTACATCTTTGATCACCAATAAAAGATCTGCTACAGAATGTACAGCTGAATTTAAACATATAAGGGACATTTCCCAGACCAAAAAACATCATACATACATCTACATCTCAGGCCAATCCATTTAAATAATGCAACAGGTCCTACACTGTCACGGAAACACCAGGCTCCACCCTCAATCTCCGTTCCCAATCACCTGAGTTCTGAGCACACACCTGATTCACATTAGCACCACACCTCATATACGCCTCACTTCCCCTCACTCAGCGTCTGACCTCGCATATGGAAACAGACTCCGTAACGCACCTGTCTACAAGCTTCGCTCCGTATTTTCATCTCGTCTCGTCTCCTGGTTCCTCGTCTCGTCTCCTGGTTCATGTCTGTTTGCTGTTTCATGTTTCGTCTGCACTCGTCCACCAGCTCCATCATCTCCACAGTTAATACTATCCATTACCTGTTTACCATTATCCATAATCTGTCAATAAAACGCCTGTTAGCGTTTCATAAGATCTTTGTGTGTTGAGTCTGTATGTCCGTAACACACATGCAGCACATTTGTCCATACGTGATGTTGTTGAGATGACCACATCATGATTGCAGTCCTGCAAAGAAAAACGTGAGGAAATGTGAAGCATGGTGGAGAACATTGCAAATCAATATTCTAAAGAATATTCCAAGAGCTGCATTACAATCTGACATTTAATACACTTGCTCACAACTACAACTGTGATCACAGGGCGTTGCACACTTGAAATAGTTAACCCTGGGTTGTCCTAAACCCTGGGTAAATGGAATGCAGGGTTATCTGTTTCACGTTGTTCATACATTAGAAGGGGTTAAGAAATAGCATTGGACTTTTATAATCTGATGTTTCACACTGTGCACTCCTAAACCCTGGGTTAACGCTACCTCTTTAAAAAAAACATTCGTCTCATGCTACCACATCAGTGACAAAACAGGTCGCCATGTAAGTCCTTCCACCACATTTCACCTGGAGTCATGAAACAATGCTCTGTAGCAGGGTTCACACCACTCTTGCGGGGTTAACACCGTATTGCAGTGCCAAGCGTACAGTGTGAAACAAAGACATACAGATACAGTATACTGCAAAAATATTGGCTCGTCTGCCTTCACATGCATGTGAACATCCAATTCTTAATCCATAGGGATTAATATGATGTTGGCCCCACCCACTTTGCAGCTATAACAGCTTCTTCTGGGAAGGCTTTCCACAAGGTTTAGGAGTGTGTTTATGGGAAATTTTGACTGTTCTACCAGTAGCGCATCTCAACCATTGCTTTGTGCTTGTGTGCAGTCATGTTGGAACTGGTGTGGGGCCTTTTTTCCGGAGCTGGCCCCGTACTACCAGTGAAAGGAGCACTTAATGCTGCAACACATCAAGACATTTTGGACATTTTCATGCTCCCAACTTTGTGGGAACAGTTTGGGGACGGCCCCTTCCAGTTTCAACATGACTGCGCACCAGTGCACAAAACAAGGTCCAAAGACATGGCTGAGATGCACTTCCAATGTCAGTGTCTGACCTCACAAATGTGCTTCTGGAAGAATGATCAAATATTCCCATAAACACACTCCTAACCCTTGTGGAAAGCCTTCCCAGAAGAGTTGATGCTGTTATAGTTGCAAAGGCGGCAACTCTTCTCATGAGTCTTCTAGTCTGAGTCATTCGTTCTTTTGTCACTTGACTCTTATAGTCGCTGTGTTGCTATGAGACACAATGTCTATGAGAGTCATGTGACAAAAGAACGAGCAATTTTATCAGTCAACTAACATCATGCTTTTACCAATTTTTGGAATCAAACTTTAAACATATTTTAAATATATTTTTCTATAACATATTTAAACCCTCATGCTGTGCTCCGGTCAAATCTGATCGATTTACATGTTTCCTCTCTAAAAAAAGTGCAGTAAATTTTATCCATTTCTCATGAGGTTCATTGTCTTTGTTCGCATGTGGCATTTGAACACATAAAATACATTAAAAATATTTTTTATAAAAATTTGTGTTTTATAGAACTTTTATACACTCATGGTGTTCCCGGTTAAAAATAACCGGTCATTGGAAATGAATGGGTAAGAGTTCAAGCACATTTCTACACTCCTCTCCCACACCTAAACATGCAGGTGTCTTTAAGCAGACACACACACACACACACACATACATGCGGACACACACTAACACACAGACACACACACACACACTTCTTATACCCCTTTTTGGCTACTATGGCAAACTGCACAGGAACCTATCGACAACAACAATTTTTACCACACCTGTTGAAAAACAAAACTGCAATATTGCAACATCAATCAATATAACTTTCCCGCAGCTCTGGTATACAGTTCAGTCTTTGTCAGCACAATATACTGCACATGAAGCTATGGAATTATATTTGACACTGACGGTGATCAGGAGGAGAGAAGACAGGTTGACAGTGAGGAGGGTTTACAGGAGGAAGAGTCAGAGGTTGAGGATATCAGGGTATAATCAGAGGAGGAAGACTCTGACACTGATGAGAAAGAAAACCCAGCTGAAGCTGTAGTCTCCTTTTATCCAAAAATGGAACCAAACCCTAACCCAAACCGATATGTCATATCCCAGGGGGATGATATCGAGAAATGACAGCAGGGCTACTTTAAAATTGTAAATGTGTTCATACAGTGTATGGGTCAAGCATTATGTTTGAAAAATAGTTAAGTTTTCCATGTGTACATTTAGGCTTTTGTTTGCAATAAATAAATCATATCGGTCAGACTGGGAACACAAAACTTGTTATTTTGTGCAACTGTTAATTTTTTTTTTTATTTGTTTCAAAAATGTGACTTTGGTAAAGATTTTAGTGGAGTAATCTATGATATATAGTACAATAGGTTTTATCTTAGTATTTGTTATAGTCAAAAAAAATATCTATATAATGTTTTTTACCCCCCCCCCCCCCCTAAAAAAAAACGAGTTGTATGAGCTCAGGAACATGAGGCCTGCAGGACATACACAGCGAATACAAGTTCAAAACATGTAATGTTCACAAGAGCTGAAGTTGATGAAAAAAAGATCTAAGACATATATTATCACATAATGCTGTATTATTGTTTATTTATAGTGAAATAATATGCTCCGGTCAAAAGTGACATCATGACTGTGGGCCACAAACGAACACAACATGAGGGTTAAGTGAAATATCAGTGTAATTTCCAAAGCACACTTATTTAAACTTTGTTTTTCAATTTATTTTTGACATATTTGTAAAAAATATGCTTGAAATAATCATTGTAACAATTAATGTACAGACAGTATACAGTACATTATAATACAAATCCCTGTATACTGTATTTTCAGTTAAATTTGAATGTACTTATTCATGCTTATATTTAGTGCACTACTTTCTCTCTCTCGCACAAATCATTTTTGCGAACTGAATGGGTCTTGATTTTGAAACTTGTTTTTGTGTGCTGAAACTTTTGTGTGTTCAAGCTCATTTATGTGTGTCTCTTCCTTGCACTCAATATCATAAAGCTACACTTGCTCGACCTTCAGCATCGTTATAACTCTTCTACTATTCCAGCCAACCAGAGACTAGGGTTGGAGCAATACCAGTCAATCAAAAACTGGTTAGAAATTTTGAAAATAATAAAAAAATAATTGAGTGCATTAGTTCTTATCATTATTATTATATTGTCATTGGCATAAGGTAAGTTTCATGTTTTTTTTTTTTTTCATTAAATACATCCTTTCTCCTCCCCCGCAGGGGCAGGGTTCTTCTTTGTGGGTACACAAGATGGTTCCCATTGTCCCTGTATTGATTATCAAGGCACTAAATGATATCACAATAAAGAACTGATACCCTCTCCCACTGATGTCCACCGCATTTGAATTCCTCCAGGGAGCCAAGCTCTTTTTTAAACTAGATTTGCGAAACGCATACATCCTGGTCCACATTCGAGTGGGAGACGAGTGGAAGAACGCCTTCAACACCCCAATGGGATATTATGAGTACCAAGTGGTCCCGTTTGTCCTGACAAATGCCCCAGCAGGCTTCCAAGCTCTTCTCAATGGCATACTCAGGGACTTCCTTAACTCATCTGTCTTCATCTACTTGGACGAAGACCTGAAGAAACACCAACACCACATCTGCCAAGTACTTTAGTGGCTCCAAAAGAAAAACCTGTTTGTTAATGCGAATTCCACGTCACATCGTCCATGTTTCTCTGGTTTGTTATTGGCCCTTCAAGCATCGAGATGGAGCCTGCCAAGCCAAGCAGTGACAAATTAGAATTACATAGAAATAGCATACACGAATTGTATCAGTCAGGATTTAGGCCTCATCACAGCACAGAGACAGCACTTGTTAAAGTAGTAAATGACCTCCTATTGGTCTCTGATCAGGGTTGTGTAACTATGCTTGTGTTACTTGACCTCAGTGCAGCTTTTGACACCACTGTGTAGTGCAGCCACATAAAGGGCTTTTTATAGGGGAAAGAATAATTGTCATATGTGGAGAAAAGAAACGCAGCCGTTCCCCTTAAAAATGTCCTTTTGGATTTCTTTGTGGTGTGTCAGCTCTTCTTCCGCTAGGCCTACGCAACACCAGAAGTTAGATTCTAGATCCCCTAATTGAGTAACTAGGTTTAATATCTAAGCCAAGCATTACAATTCAAGCATTACAAGTGGAGTTTGGTGTTCCGCAGGATTCAGTTTTAGGCCCACTGCTTTTTTCCCTTTAAATGCTTTCTCTGGGCAACATAATCTGTAAGCATTACAGACTGTATTAGTTTTCATTGTTAAGCTGACAACACAGAATTATATGTCTCAGCAAAACCAGATGAGAAAAACCAGCCTGCTAAAGTTGAGCAATGCGTAAAGGATATAAGAGACTGGATGCTAATTAAATTCCTTCTGCTTAATCCTGATAAGACAGAAGTTCTAGTCATAAGTCCGCATGCAGCTAGATGCAAGATTTTAGATCACACTGTAACTTCTAGTGCAACAATACGAGACCTTGGTGTGATTATAGAGCCCAGTTTTTCATTTGAAGCTCATGTAGACAATATCACCAGGATAGCAATATTGCCACGTTAAGGAATATATTGTCACTAAACAATGCAGAAAAACTAGTTCATGCTTTTATCACCTCTAGGTTGGACTATTGTAACGCCTTACTGTCTGGTTGTTCAACTAGGTGTATAAAAAAGCTTCAGTTAGTACAGAATGCAGCAGCAAATCCTCACTAAAACCAGAAGATACGAGCACATCACCTCTATCTGATGTTCACTGTGAAATTTCGCATTGATTTTAAAATACAGTGGAACCTTGGAGTACAAGCATAATTCGTTATGGAAGCAGGCTTGTATTCCAAAACACTTGTAAACCAAATTAGATTTTCCCATAAGAAATAATGGAAACTCAAATTATTTGTTCCACGGCCCAAAAAAATAAGTACATATAAATAATTATAATTAACACAAAATATAAAGTAAAAATAAATCCCGGCAGATAAGTGTTTCCGTCTATGCGCGCAGGCACTGTGTGTGTGTGTGTGTGTGTGTGTG